>JADRCD010203974.1:0-15680 GCA_019843815.1 Montemys delectorum
TGCTGCTGCTGCTGATGTAGCCATTATAAGGTTTTTATTAGGAAATAAAAAACTTCAAAGTTGGAAAAACATGCTCTTAATTTGGGAAAAATAGTATATTTCAACTTCCCCTCATATATATATGTGTGTGTGTATATACATGTATATATATACATATATATAAATTTTCTGGGGCTGGAGCGATGGCTCTGCTGCTAAGAGCACTTGTTGCTCTTACAGAGACCTGGATTCAGTTCTTAGCATCTACATGGCTGTTTAAACCATCTGTAACTCCAGTTTCATGGGATCCAGTGCCCTCCTCTGATCTCTGTTTGCACTAGGCACATATACAGTAGGCCAAAGACTTACACAAACAGAATAAAATAAGCATTTAATAAAAGTCCTCCAAGCCGGGCAGTGGTGGTGCATGCCTTTAATCCCAGCACTTGGGAGGCAGAGGCAGGCAGATTTCTGAGTTCGAGGCCAGCCTGGTCTACAGAGCTACCTCCAGGACAGTCAGGGCTACACAGAGAAACCCTGTCTCAAAAGCAAAAACCTCAGCATTCAAATATAGCATAAGAAGAGAGAAATCTGAACACCAAGAAGTTGTCCCCTCAGTATGTTCTTTTTTTCTTTCTTTTCTTTCTTTCTTTTTTTTGGGGGGGGGGTTTGGTTTTTTTGTTTGTTTTTTCTTTTATTAGATATTTTCTTTATTTACATATCATATTTCTCAGTTTCCCCTCCAAAATCCTCAGTATGTTCCAAAGATGTATTTAGTCATAGGCTCACTGGCAATGGAAGAGAACACAGACTCACTTTTGAAAGTTCATTTATTGGTTGCTCTAAGGAAGTAAATGGGAAATCTATGTAGCCCAATGGTGTTGCATATCAGCTCTTATTTATTTAGAGCCTACCACATCCCAGGTGCTATGCTATTTCTCTGTCTTTAAAAAAAAGAAAAGAAAAGAAAAGACAGGATATCACTGTATAGTTCTGGCTTACTTGGAGCTCACTATGTGGCCTAGAACTCACAGAACTCCACCCACTTTGTCCCTGGGATGTTGCCATTAAAGGTTTGAGTCACCAAATCCAGCCTATATGCAAGTTTTTACTTTAATATATCTCTGCATCATTGTGAATGCAGTGCCCCTGGAAGCCAAAAGAGGGCATCAGATACCCTGGGACTGGAGTTAGAAGACCACTGTGAGCTGCCATGTGTGTGCTGGGGATCTAAGCCCAGTCCTCTGGATGAGCAGCCAGTGAGTTTATCTAATGAGCCATTCCTCCAGCCCCTATCTATCTATCTATCTATCTATCTATCTATCTATCTATCTATCTGAGACAAGGTTTTGCTATGCAGCCTAGGGTAACTTCAAATTTATGATCATCCTGTCTCAGCTTCTTGAGCACAGAACTTACAGCTGTGTATAGCCATGTCCAGCTAACTCATTTGTTAGCTGTTGTTGTTCACTGAACAATGTGAAAGTCAGTAAGTGGGATATCTCAGCGTTTCCTTAGCCCTGATTAACTATTGGTGAATATTTAAACCCAGTCCAACTTTTCTCTTTCCAGGGCATAATAAAGTAAAAAGAAAATTTAAATACTTGTCACATCTCTGTATTTCAAGTATTTCCCTAGCACCGATTCTATAAGTTGAAATTCATGAGGGAAAAGTCTAGATATTTACAATATTACTACATATATTTTAATTACCTCCTCATCTAAGGCTATATAGCATGTTTCTTTAAATCTTTGATCAGATTTAGATATACTTTGAGGGTAAAGAATGATCAATGGAGCCGGGCGGTGGTGGCACACGCCTTTAATCCCCAGCACTTGGTAGGCAGAGGCAGGTGGATTTCTGAGTTTGAGGCTAGCCTGGTCTACAGAGTGAATTCTAGGACAGCCAGGGCTACACAGAGAAACCCTGTCTCGAAAAACCAAAAACGAAAAGAATGATCAACGGAGCTAGGTGGTTGCATGCCTTTAACCCAGCACTCAGGAGTCAGATCTCTAAGCTCAAGGCCAGCCTGGTCTACAGAGTAAGTCTCAGGACAGCCAGGGATACACAGAGAAACCCTGTCTTGGAAAAAAAAAAAGGTTGACTGTTTCCCCCTTTATCTAAGTGGCTACCCAGCTGTACACAAACTATTCGCAGGCTCTCCTATTCAATGAGTTCTAAGTGGTACTTGCACCCTGTGCTAGACTCCCAACATGGCATAATTTAGTTTTGTTTCGACTATCCTTTTCCCTCTATGGTACTGTCTACGCATGTACCCGTGTAATCTATTTTAGTAAACCCTCTATACTCTCCTCTTCCTAGACCTTGACAGGGTTTCCCTATGTAATCCAGGCTGTCCTTGAACCAATGTGCTCCTGCCTTAGCCTCTGATGTTCTGAGATCACAGACATGCCGTGGCTGACTTTATTCACTCCTGTGAGGGTTTCTTTGGTATTGTGTGGTTTCTCTGGGATAATGTGTGCATGTGTGTGATTGTTTTTGAGTTAATGGTATCACTATATTACGCAGGCTGGTCTGATCCTGTAAGTCAGTGGTTCTCAACCTGTGGCTGGAACTCACAGGTGTCACACACCAAATATCCTGCATCTCAGATACTTACATGACCATAACAGTAGCAAAATTACAGTTAGGAAGTAGCAATGATATAACTTTATGCTTGTCAGTCACCACAGCGTGAGGAATAAAGAGTGCAATGTTAGGAAGGTTGAGAACCACTGCTGTGGGCTCAAGAAATCTTCCCACTCTCAGACTCCCAATTAGCTATGAGCTAATTAGTATGGAGATACTGTTCTGCCCATCCTTTTTTTCTTGGTGGGATGCCATGCAGGAAGTTTATTTTGTAAAGAGATGCTTATTTCTCTACTTATATTTTTACATCATTATTCTTCCTGGTTTTTAAGTTGGCATATATAAAATACACAGACAGGGACTAATTTTAAGATTTATGGTCTTTGGGCTGGTGAGATGGCTCAGCGGGTAAGAACACTGACTGATCTTCCGAAGGTCCTGAGTTCAAATCCCAGCAGCCACATGGTGGCTCACAACCACCCATAATGAGATCTGACGCTCTCTTCTGGTGCGTCTGAAGTCAGCTACAGTGTACTTATGTATAGTAATAAATAAAATAAATCTTTTTTTAAAAAAAGATTTATGGTCTTCATGATAAATATTAACCATAGACTAAGAGGTGTGAAGAAGCAAGGAGGGTACTCTTAACAGAAAATAATTGTGACCGATATCTCAACACAGAAAGAGATCGTAAGAGCTGCTGACTGGAAGTTGGGGTGGGGAGTTGAAAAGATGAGCCAGTGGTTAAGGTTGCATCCTGTTCTAGAGGCCACTCACAGCAATTACAGACCACTGTACTTAAAGGAGGGAGGACTCCTTGAAGCTGACTATGCGGTACCTGCCTGTAACTTAGCACTCAGAAGGCAAAGACAAGACAACCAGAGGGTTGCCCCAAGTTCCAGACTAGCCTGGTCTACACTGAGTTCCTGGCCAGCTCTGGCTATGTAGTGAGACTCCGAAAGGTAGGGAGAGAAAACAAGAGGGAATACATGAAGAAGGGGTACTTTAAGGCCACATCCTTACACATGGCTTCCTTTATTATACTCATTATATTCTGATAGTCTGACTCGGTTTGGGGGCGTTGGTTTGGGAGGCTCCCTGGTAGAAACCTTCCAGAAGTACCCATCTGAACGCCTGAGGCAGAGTCCCAATATGAGAGGCCATAGGATATTCTCCTGGATATTGCCAGATGCTCTGGTTGCTGGGCACCCTGGCTGGCAGGCAAAGGGGTTTCCATGACAACTTCCTCCCATATCTGGGAGTTTTTAACATTTCTCCTTTTCCAGAAAGTACTAAGGTATTCTGAGGACAGGCAAGCATGGCTCTCAGGACAGAGTGTTCTTTGCAATGTCCAGCAAGGAGGACACAGAAGGGGAGAGCACATATATGTATATAATTGAATGAACCTTCATCAGTAACAACACTTTCATGTCTGCTTGGGTTAAAATATATGCCTCTGGCTGTGTGTTGATGAATGCATCCTGCAAAGGGATGCATCTCTTGTCAGCCACCTATTCACTTTCACACAATCTGCCACTCTTCCCGGGCCCTGTGCTCTGGTCCATTGCAAGGGGAAGTGCTGAGTCACGGCTACAACTGGGATTCTCTCTCCAAACCTCCATTTTCAGTTAGTCTACTCCTGGCCCTTCTGGGCTCCCCAGAGAGTTCTGGGCCCTTCTTACGAACCTGGATGCATTTACCCCCAGGTTCAATCTCTGGCAGGAAAGGGATGGCAGTTTGCTCCTTTACATTTACATTTCTCTCTCACTTATGGTTTTTCCTCTGGGCTTCTCAGAAGACTGTTATGGGCCCTTCTTCCTATTGCCCTCCACCCAGAGAAAACAGGACTCCTACCTACCAAATGTAACCCAGAAAGCTAATTGTTCCAGGCAGTCCTGTTGATCATCTTTCAGAACCCCACCCCTAACTCTAATCGGATTATAGCAGTGTGTCCTGCTTTGGGATGTAACCGTGCAAGCTGACACCACTCAGTGATGCCTTTTCCCCCCTGTTCTCATCTGAGTTCTTCAGTGCCAGACCATAGGTTCCAGGAGGCACGCGAGGGCGTCTACGTTTGCGAGCACACTCACGCCTGTGCGAGCAGAAAGAAGACGCTGTGTCCATAAGTTCGGGACAGTAGCTAGGCAGTCTCCCAAGGGCAAGATTTTTTGAAAAAATCTCTATCTGCTTTCGAGTCTCTTCCTCATCCCCTTTAGGCTGCTCTAACTCTGAAATTCCAATCAAGTCGCTAGTCTCACTAATTAGTTCCAAATTAGGAAAATCAGGATGCTTTCCCCACCCAAAGGTGAGAAAGTGGAAAGGTGGCCCCGCCCGCTCAGTCCGGTTACTATAGCGACAGCCGCGGAGTGACCCAAGTGATCTTCATTCCCTCCTCCCAAATCCAGAGAGATGACGGCACCGCGTTGACTGCGCCAAATTCCAGCCAATGGGCGGCTGCTCCCGCCTTCCCTTCCGCTAGCTTTCCCCCTCCCCCCCGGGAACTCGATTCACAAATCTGGACCGAGGATTTCCGCCTCCAGGCCGGGTGCTAGGGCTCTGGGTACAGGGCAGGTGAAAGCCAAGTCCTGTCCTCCGAGGAGGGCAAGGGGGAAGCAACATTCCTGGTTCTCGGGCAAGACTTCTGTAACTTGTCGCCAAAATAGCTTACACCCCATTCTTGAATTATTCAGAAGATCTGTGGCCGAGTCCCCCTTTCTTGCAGCTAGTGCAAGCCCCCACCCTGCACGAACGCGTCCTTCAGCACCACGGACAGCGAACCGGGCCTTGCCTTTGCCGGCCCCTCCCGGAATTCTTTCAGCATCTTCGTGGCCACGGTGGCGACCAGGTTCGCAGCCGCAAACGTTCTGCCTGCAGTCAGTCCTTCTTGAGCAGACGCTGTGTAACTAAGAGGGCAGTGGGGGCTAAACAGAGATTTGGAGCCAACTAGCTTAATTCCTCCCTTGTTTCAGTTGGAAAAGGCTTCCGCATCCCCTTTTGTTTCTGCCTATATTCGCACTCCTCTGGTGGTCAAGGGTCAAGGTCTGAGTCTCAAGCAGGAATGGGCCTCCAAAGACTGCTCTGGGTGGGCCTGTGACTAAAGCAGCCTCACGGGGTGGGGGTGGTACTCATATCCCAACTGAGAGAGGTAAGCGCAGGCTTAGTCAGGCTGACTAGACTCCTGACTCAATCAATATATAGTGGGAAGAACGGAAAGAAATAAAAACAGTTATCATGGCTAGCCAGTTCTGTCTCAAGGGTCACCTCACAGAAGGGGAGACTTCTGTCTCTTTACCATTTGTCCTTAAGTAGCCTGAGTATTAATAAGGAGACAAGATGGAGGCCAGGATGGGAAGGTAAATTCAGCCTTAACCCTTGGCTTATGATGCTTTACTCTAAAATGAAAGCCAGTGGGGGCAGGTAGCAGGTTACAGATCTCAGGGACCTGACTTTCCCTCTAGATCCCTGTTTCTCGCTCTCCTGCCTTACCCCTAACAGTTTCACTCCTACGCCCATTCCTTTCCACCCTCCGGGGACCCAAAGAGAGGCCGGCGCAAAAACATCTGTAGGCGCTTCCAGCGCTTTATAGTTCTCTCCAGGACAGACGGACAGACAGATAGTGCGGCCTGCGCCGTCGGCCCGCATCATTGGCACCTTGGACAAGGCCCCAGGCCCAACCCAGTCCCTGGTACTCTCCCAGGAGGATTCCGGTCCCGCCCAGCTCAGCACCTCGGACAATTCCCGGCCCAGCCCCCTCCCCACCCACCCTCCCTCCTAAAACAGCGAAATAAATTAAAGTGTGGGGAGGGGATAATAACAAGAAATCTAAAGATAAGGAAGAGGACGCCCCTCCCCCAGATAAGAAGAGTTTTCTTTCTCTTTCCATCCATCCACAGAGAAGACATCACCGCTGCAAGCGGGGTAGTCTACCAGGTTGGATCTGGTCCTCAAATCTCAGCCTCCTAAATGAAGGCAGCAGCCCTTTCCTCCTCAACTCCCAGCATGCAACACGTTGGAAAAGGTGGGGAGAGGCCGTGGGGGTGCAGGAAAGGATCACCCTGATATTTGCCTGGACAACAGGACTGCAGTTTCCTGTCCAGTCTATCCAAATAAGGAAAAAAAAAAACTAAGGGTTGTTTTTTTTTGATCTGGGGAAAGGAGTGTAGAGTCTTGGGGATCGGGGCGGGGCGGGGGGGGGTTTGCAGGACCACACAAGCAGAGAGAGGGAAGGCTGACAGGAGGGAAGGAGGTGACATATGACTGGAGGAAGGAAAAAGGAACAAGAAGGGTACATGGAAACCGGGGACAGCAATTGGGTACCATCAGGCTCGGGGTAAGGTAGAAAAGGGTAAAGCCCAGGGAATGCCAATGGACAGGCAAAGAGAGGGGGGCAGCAGACAGGAGGAAAGACGAAGACACAGAAAGGTGAGGGACTGGACAAAACCCAGGGTGGTGGACTTTGAGATGCCCACAGTAGGGATCAGGGAGACCAGGGCAGAAATGGAAAGATGGAGGCGCAGACAGACGGAAAGGGTGAACGAAGTTGGGGGTGCACTTCCCGCGATCATCCCCCACGCCCACCCCACGCCCAGTAAATCCAGACCCCGCGGCCTCTGGCGTCCTAGCCTCCACCTTCCCCTGTGGGGCAGGGGCGGCTCCTCCTCGGCCCAGCCTGGGCGTAGAGCAGCGGTAATAGCGACGGTGGCTTGATGGTCCCGGGGTTCCCGGGGGTGTGTGAGGGGCTGGGGCGGGGGGCGGGCGCGGCCCCTGGGAATCCCTAGCGGTCCAAGTTCATAGTCCAATGCTTGGCTCCGGCCGCGCAGCTGTCCCTGGCGGTCGAGGAGGAGGTGGTGGTGGACGCGCTGCTTCCGCTCGGTGGACCCCCGGTGCTCGCCGCGGCCTCGCCCTCGTTCTTGAGGTCTTGAAAGACTTGCGTGAAGAAGTGGGGGTCGGCGTTGAGCCGCAGCATCTGCGGGCTGAGCCGCTGGATGAGGCGCAGGCAGCGCTGCCAGAAGCGCTCCTTGTCGGGCTCCACGAGGAAGGGCTTGAGCGGGTAGGAGATCTCGTTGCCCATGTAGGAGTAGGCGAGGTAGAGGCAGGTGAGGAAGGCGGCCTGCAGTTCGGCGGCCGACGCCAGCTCGTCCCCGCGCAGCGACTCCCGGCACAGCAGGTACACGAACACCAGGTTGGCGGGGGTGATGAAGGCCTGGTCTTGCCAGCCCTGCAGCAGCAGCGAGCGGTCCACGCCGCGGAACCAGCCCACCAGCTCGCCGGGGCTCAGCTCCTTGAGGCGGTAGCAGCGTCGGCACACGAAGTCGCCGAGGCAACGGAGCAGCTCGCCGGTGGATGCTGGCACGATGACCCGCCGCGGCGAGCCTCCCGGCGCCGGCGGGGCGGCCTGCGGGGCCGGGGGTGGCGGCGGCGGCGGCTTTCCCCCGCCTGAGCCTGGTGGCGGGGCGGCCGCGCTGCCCCCCGACGGGGGCTCGCAGGTGGCAGCGGTCGAGGGCACCGTGGGCACCGGCACGGCCAGGGGCTTGGCTGTTCCGCCACCGTCGGGGGCGTCGCGGCCTTTGCGGAGAAGGTTCTCGCGGTTGCGTTGCTGGACCAAAGGGTCGGGACCGGTGGACGCTGGCTTGGGCGTCACCTTTTTGCTGCCTTTCTTCTTCTTGGCCGAGGCTGCCACTAGGCGCTTCCAGGTGAGCGCCGAGATGAGCACGGACGGCCGTTTGAGCCGGCTCTCGCCTTTGCCGCCCTTGCCCGGCGGCGGCGCGCCGTAGCCCCCCAGCGCCTCGTCCCCCGCGGGCGGCGCCTTCTTTTTCTCCTCCGGCAGCCCTCCCGGCCTCCGGCCTTTGGCCGAGGAAGCAGGGGAAAGCGACAGCACCGTGCCCATCCTGCAGAGCGGGGCCGGCGCCCGGGCCCCAGCGGGAACCGCGGGCGGCGCCGCTGCTTCTGCTGCAGCCCCGGGGGACCCGGCGGTGGGGGGCCTAGCCCCGGCCCGGGCGCGCGGACGGGCGGGGGATGGAGCCGCTCTGCTGCGCCGCGGCGGCTGCTCTGAGCCGAAGCTGCGCCAGCTGCAGCGTCAGCCCCACCCCTTGGGCCCCTTTTTTTTCGCCACGCCGCGCCCCGCCTTACGCAGCCAATCCCGTCTCTGGCTGCCTTTGATCGGCAGCACTTCTAACCAATAGGATGTTGCATACTAATCTACTGTACCGCCTTACCCACCGCCCGGAGTCTTCAGTCCCTTACCTTTACCCAAAAGGGGAAAGGGGGGAAAGGAGGAAAAGGAGAGAAGAGGGGTGTGTGTGTGTGTGTGTGTGTGTGTGTGTGTGTGTGTGTGTGTGTGATTCTGATCTCTTTCTCTGGCTGAGCAGGGGGTTGAAGTGAGGTGAAAATGGTTTTTCCCATGCTCTTCCTCCAGATCTAAGACCGTGGGTCTGAGTGTTTTGATACACAGGGTCCTCCAGATCCTAAGACCGTGGGTATGAGTATTTTGATACACAGGGTCCAAGCCACAGTATAGAAGCCATGGGAACAGCCTACCATTTGCTCACCTTTGAGTTTGTTTAGTGGGCAATATGGCAGCCAGGGCCCTCATGGAGACACCCCAGTTGCACCTTCTGGCTTCTCCCATCTGGACGTCCGCTTGCTATCCTCTTCATCGCCCCAGGGTGGGGGCTAGAGAGACTGCTTCGGGCTCATTCCTGCTCTGTGAGAGAATGCTAGTCTATGAGACTTTGAGCAATCGAGTAAATGCACTCTTTCTCTTTGGCGGAGGGAGGGGGTGTGTGTCTTTGCTTCACGGAGGGAGCAGGACCAGGAGGAAGTCTAAAGACAACCTAATGCCTCTGCGTGTTTCCCTGCTTCTGACTCTGACCCCTGGACAGCTCTTTTTTGATTGGTTGTCCCAACACATCTCACTCTTGCATGCGTGATGGATGGTTGGACTCTAGGGAAGTCTGGAAATTGGTTTAGTTGATGACCCCAGTCTGGAACAGCAAATGGGGTCTTCTGTGTGGATATAGGCACAGGAAGGTTGGTCCAACTTCTAGTCAAGATCCAGGTCCAAGTTGAGGTGGATTCTAACCATTAAACAGCTTCCTAGTGCTCAGATCCCAGCTCTTCCCATTCCCAGCTACTAGCTGCTAGACCGGGAGCTGCCTATTTCTCTGGATCCCTCCATTCCTGCTACAGTCTCTAGAGGTCCTAGACTTTGAGCTTTATCAGCAGGTTGTGAGAACCATTTGTCCTGGGCCAGTTCAGTTTGCCTTGTAGGACCTTCCTCCCAGCCTGCTGTTTGTGGCTTCCCTGCCAGGAGCCTTCCTGTTTCTTAGGTGAACTTTGGGCACTGGCAGGGGGATGAGGAGTGCCGATGTGCTTGTGTGTGTGTGTGTGTGTGTGTGTGTGTGTGTGTGTGTGTGTGACACTCTAGCTGGCTTTGGACTCATCATCCTTCCTCAGCCTCCCAGATTTTGG
Source organism: Montemys delectorum (assembly GCA_019843815.1). Classification (NCBI taxonomy): domain Eukaryota; kingdom Metazoa; phylum Chordata; class Mammalia; order Rodentia; family Muridae; genus Montemys; species Montemys delectorum. Next base: position 10,040 of record JADRCD010203974.1, read on the forward strand.
GATTATAGGCACCGCCAGGCCTGCCTTCATTTCCACCAGACCCAGTAACAGCACCAAAGATCCACTGCTGTCAGAATCAGGATGTGCCCACATTCCTCTCTCTGTATGTGTTTCATTATAGATAGGCTGTTCCAGAATCCCCTTGGGTTTCAGCTCACAGTAACAGAAGCCCCAGCTTTTCTCTGCAGTCTCCCAATCATGCCTCATGCACCCCTTCCTGGAAGCTGAGGCCTGGCTTCCTCAAATCTGCTCCCTTCGTGGCAACCATGGTCACATATAGACATTTAAAAAGTTATTTGTTTGTTTATCATAGGGGAGATGCACATGCTTGTCACAGCATGTTTGGAGGTCAGAGGACAATGCTGGGGAATCAGTTCTTTCCTCCTGCTTTCGGGATTATGGAGACTAAACTCAGGTCCTTACTAGGCTGCAAGTGACTTACCCACTGAGCCATCTCACCAGTCCCAATGTGCTCTTTCTCAGCAGGGTCTCACTTGTGCCCTTGAATCTGATCTTTATTCTCTTGTGGACTTAGTTGTTCTGTTCAACCTCTTGTTCTCTCCATAACCATAGGAAAATTCCCTCTTTTGTAGCTCCTAGAACTGGCCCCACTTACTCCTACAAGGCCTCCTGAGTCAGCCTTTATTTGACACAGAAGGAACTGTTGGCTCCCTGGGGGTTAAGGACAGGCCCCACAGAGACTGAGCTGTGCTGGCAGAAACCTGGCACGTGGATCTGAATGGCACGTGGGTTCTCCTAGCTCCCAGGAGTCTCTCCTTGACGTAAGGACTATTGCTGGTACCATTTAGGACACGATCTCTGCACGCTCATGGCTATCACCTTCTTGGGATCCCTACTCCAGGTATCTTCTGCTATCCTGTCTGTCGGAATCAAGAACTTTTTCCTGTTTCAGGGTCCCCCAGACCAGGTGCCTCTGTTTGTTTCATATCCTCTCTTTGCTCTTCATCTTACCTCATCTGTGGCTTACAGGCACACTCTTCTCTCCTGCTCGAATTATCCTCCTGGGTCTCTGAGCCTCAACTCTAAGGCCACAACTCTCAGAATACCATATTGCTTTCTATCAAGCTCTTGGAATCCCATCTTCTCCAGGAAACTTTCCTGAACTTACTGGAAGGATAAGCCAAAGCCATTAAGGAGAGAGAAATGTATCATATTCGACTCATATTCTACAGGTTAGAGGGCTAGGGATAAAGGAACCAGGGAGACTTCATGGACGAGGTAGACTTTAGAGACTTTCTTGCCACATTTATAACTGTGTTTTTCTGGTCGGGTTATGTTTAGAACCTGTGTATGCTTCATTATGTTAGCTTCTGGACGCTTCTCATCTGACCATTTCCTGTATTGGCCTTTGGAACAGTGCTGGGAGCAGGATCCCTGGCTGTCTATGACTGCTCAGGTTATCCAGAACAAGCCGTTATCCTCAAGGCTAAGGCAGCGGGTCTAGACTGAGAGCTACAAGGCCCAGTGCAGAATTTACTGGTGAAGGTCCCCACCAATCACCTTAGAAGAGCCCCTCACTAGCCTCCCTGGGCAGCTGAGCTAGGAATGTCTCCAAGTCGTACAATGTAAACTTCATCCATTTAACCAGCCTTCCCTTCTCCCTCTCTGACAAGACTGAGGAGGTGTAGCCCAGGGCTTGCCAGTTATATGACCTTGGGGAAGTCATTTTGTCTCTCTGAGCCTCTGTTTCTTCATGATAAGACTCTGGGATTTAACATGTCTTACTTTTATTATCAGATAAAAAAATGGCTATTAGGAGAATAAGATAGAACCACTTACCAAAGCCTCTTCAGATTCCACAGCTCTGATTCCAAATCAAATCTGCCCTGTGAATCTGTTTCTCCCTCTAGCTCCAGCCCTGTCTGCCTCTCCTTAATCTGTCTCTGTCTGCTGAGCTCAGTCTCTGTGTGCACAGCATCCATGTGAGGCCTGCACTTCTGCAGTTCAGCCTGGGAGACAAGAGGAGTGGAGCTCAAGCTTTTAGCAATACAAATTATTTCTCTGTCCCTAGGAGCTCTAGAGGAGCCCCATGGAAGGGAGGGAAACACAAGAGAGGAGGCCCAAGCAGATTGAAGACCAGGGTCTCCCCAGTAAACACCAAACCTGGAGTTCTCAGACCATATAGGTTATACCCACGTGTCTTGGAGGGTCCCCTATAGAGATGCTAATGGTAATGTAGGTTCTTAAAATGCCACGATGGAGATGTGGCATCCGAATGTTCCAGCCTGCTGCCTGCCTACCCCCACCCCAGCAGCTCCATCCGAGGCTCTCTGGCTCTGAGGTGTACAAACAGAAGGTGTACCAGCCCAGCACTCCCTCCTCCCTCCCTCTCTTCCTCCTTCCTCCTCCCCTGCCTCCTCCCTCCCTCCCTCCCTCTCTCCCTCTCTGTCTTAAGAACTTACCTCAGGAGACCTGAGTTAGTGAGGCACAAAGCCTTGGGATAGAGGTGAGAGAGGGGAGTAGAATCCCTCCTGAGATGACAAAGAAGAGTGAGGTGGGATGTGCATGGGGAAGAAATGAAACTGACAGAGGGGTTGTGCTAGCTGCCAGGGAGGACTCCCAGTCTCACCTCTTTCCTTAATAGAAGGCTTTGCACCAGGAAGGCTTAATTACGGAGCTCCCATATAGATTCTTTAGAACAGAGAAGAGAGATGGGAACACAGAAAAGGAATGTGATGCTCTGGGGTAGAGAAGGGACCAACGCTGAGCCAGTTGAGGATGCAGAAGAAGGAACAGAAAAGGGTACAGGTGAGTGGGAAGGTCCTTTGCCCTGCTGTGAACCCTAGTCCTATCATGATGGAACGGGAAGCTGTGTCCTCCACACTGGCCTCTCTCATCCTCATCGCCATTGCTAACCCCAGCTTCCTGGTTTCTGTCTTGATGTTCCTTTGGCTTCCTAGTCCTCAGAGAACCTTGGAAGTGGTTCTTTCTTAGTTCACCTCCTGCCTCCAACCAAACCCATTCTTAGCCTCCTCTCCTCTGCCTTGCACCCCGAGCATCCCCCCCACTCAATTTCCCCAGGGCTCCCAGGATAGCACTACAGATGCATAAGCAGATCAAGGAGGGCGGGGGTGGTGGCTGTTGCTCGGCTGAGATATTCTTAGCCTGTCTGGGGGCTGGAGCTGGAATCAGCGTTTCCATCTCAACCAGGCAGGTGGCTGCTAGAAGCTGCCGCTGTGACTGGATCTCCATCTAGTATCTTTTACCTTGTCCCTGTTCCGCTCACTGAAAACAGCCCCTCAGAGAAGCCTACCTTCCCATCTCTGTATCTTAGGCTAGGAGATTCTCAGAGCTACAAAACCCACTTCTAAGGATTCTTGGGGGGAGGGGGTGGAGTACCTTGAGAACTCTGGTTCATGTGCACCCCAGAGCTGCACACAGGTTCTTCTTGAAGCTCTGAGGCCCACTTCTTCGGCTCTATGTATGACCAATAGTCCCTTCTTGTCTTGGTTTACAAGGATCCCTTGGGAATCACTCCTGCCAAGGGCTGACCTCTGGGTTCCAGTCTACCTATGACACTGAGTAAGAGGCTCACTGGCCCAGACTTCTCTTTTAGCAAAGTGAGCAACCAGGAAGAAATCTGACTGACTCCTTCACAAACAGCACAGAAAATAAACGTCTGTGGCCTTAAAGGAGACAAAGACTCCTATGTGAGTTTCAGAGTCGCTTGAGTCTGGGTTCTAATCCAGCCCTCTACTTAGGACCTGTAACCTATAGAAGTTGTCTTAATTCCTTTGAGATCTATAAGACATGATCAATATTGTAAACTTTCATTCTGTTTGTTTGTTTCTTTGTTTCTCTGTTTTTAGACAGGGTCTCACTTTGTGGCCCCAAAGGCCTGAAACTTAGTATACAGACCAGACTGGCCTCAGGCTCAGAGAGTTTGTCTCTGCCTCCTGAGTGCTGGGATTAAAAGTACACACCACCCACCCGGCTATGCTATCTTATAAAGTTCAACAGTGCACTCACTTGGTGTTCAAAGTGTTAAATGTTACCAGTCACATGACCTCTATTTTATTAGGGCAGAAAAGGCTTGCCTGACTCACACAACTGATACCGGCTTCTTTGCTGTTCTTTTGTCCCTGAGTAGGTCAATTTGGGTTAGAAGGGTGGGAATGGGTGCTCCCTTATGTTTGCTTGTTCGATTGTTTCTGAGGCCGACACATACAGCTGCTGCTGCTTCTTAGCTAGGGCTCTGACAGGCACGACAACTCATATTTGGTGTTTGGGGGGAGATTGTTGGATTTGATTTGTGGGGTCATCGACTGCTGACAAGTTATCAGACGCTGGTAGCCTTATCTGGCCCCACTCTAGCCCCTTTAACGTGAATGGGTTCTACCCTAGCCACTACACTCCCCCTGCCTTCTAGTTAGAAGGTGTCTCCAGCTCCTCATTCCACATCTCACAGCCTCTCCAAAGATCTATATACGCTGTGGAGAGTCTGTTCTGCTTTTTCAAGGGCTGGAAGCAAAATGTTCTGCAAACATAGGAAATTCATGTGAATAAAAGACTACTTGAGGTACTCGAGTCTATAAAGCATTGGGCATGTAATATAAGTACAGGAAGATAGGAAGTAGGGTTCAGCCTACAAAGGAGGTGCAACATGGGCAACAGAGATTTGAAAAATGACAGTAAATAGCAGTAAAATGGCCAGCATCCTGGAATCAGTTACAGAGGCCAGGATTTAGTGAGTGGCTAATCCTGCTCCTCCCCCTCTTCCTTCAACATTACTGCTAATCTAACTCCTGCTTGGCCTACATTCTCATGCAGGAGTTCAAATTAACTTCTAAGCAATGTCTAATGCTCCTACTTGATACTGGGTCCCTTCCAGCCCACTGCCTTTCTTGTCCAGTCCAAAGCAGGATAATAATTTCTAAGGTCAAGTCAGAGTTTAGCAACTCCCTGGCCACAGTAACAAAGGACCTACTCCCTGCAGGTGACTAACTCCCATGAAGATGACATCGGCTAGTTAGTAACTAACTCCCATGAAGGTGATAGTGGTTAGTAACTCCCATGACATGAGATCAGTTAGTAACTAACTCCCATGAAGGGCTCTGATTAGCCTCTTTATAGCATCTATACCATGTCTAGATAAAAGCCACCTGTGTTTGCTTCTTATTTCAGCATTAGAGGAGAGTAGGGGATGAGCTTTGAAACAGATTTGATAATTTAGACTTGGCTCTTCCCAGGTTCCAAAATAGGATAATTCACCCCCCCTACACCTCCCCAAGATAAGGTCTTATCATGTAGAACAAGATTACAGGCATGCTTAGGGTCTTAGAGTCATTATTGTTGTGATGCAGCACCATAACCCAAGTAACTTGTGGGGCAAGAGGACTTATTTGACTTACATTTCCACATCACAGTTCATTATCAAGGGAAGTCAGATCAAGAACTCAAGTGGGACAGGAACCTGGTGGCAGGAGTTGATGCAGAGATTATGAAGGGGTACTGTCTACTGATTTACTCAGCCTGCTTTGTATAGAACCCAGGATCACCAGCTCAGGGATGACACCACTCACAATAAGCTGGACCCTCCCCCATCTAAAACTAATTAAGAAAATGCCCTTCGTGCTTGTCTACATCCCAATCTCATAGAAGCATCTTTTTTTTTTTTTTT
>JADRCD010203975.1:0-11699 GCA_019843815.1 Montemys delectorum
TCCCCCATGCCTGCCACCCCACCCTCTCCCACTTATTGGCCCTGGCATTCCCCTACACTGGGGCACAGAACCTTCACAGGGCCGAGGTCCTTTCCTCCTATAGATGATCGAATTTTCAATCCTCTACTATACACATGCTGCCAGAACATTCAGTCCCACCATGTACAGTCCTTGATTGGTGGTTGGGTCCCTGGGAGCTCTGAGGGTACTAGTTAGTAATTGTTGTTCGTCCTAAGGGGCTGCAAACCCTTCAGCTCCATAGAACCTTTCTCTAACTCCTTCATTGGGGACCGTGTACTCAGTTCAATGAATGGCTGTGAGCCTCTACATCTGTATTAGTCAGGTATTGTCAGAGCCTCTTAGGAGATAGCTATATGCTTGTCCTTCCTTCCGTCTCTGCTCCATAAGCTGGTTTTATTTAAAGCTATAAATCTCTATAAGGATTTCATCTGTGAATTTACCTGTTTGTCAATTAATATCAACTAGATTAAAAGTTCAGGAAAATTGTATGCCAACTTCAGTCAGAGAGCCCTGGGTAATTAGGAATTAAGTAAACATTTAGTTTTGGCGATTAATTGAATCTATAACGTTAAAAATATGCATGAGAACACATTATGTGTATGACACCCTTGTAAACATACTTAATAGGTCAACTTTTTTTCTTATTTGGCATTTAATGTTCTGTGGACATGAACTGGTGCTCCTTAAGCCCCAGACCAAAGACATTAATGAAGGAAAATACGGCTGGGAGAATACAAAGAGAAGTTTGAGTTTTATAATTTTGTTTCTTATCATTAGGAAACAGAAACACAGGAAGTGGTGTCAGAGGTTATGTAGTCCTGGGGAACAGCAGGCTTCATCTACGTTGTTTTATATAGGCAGCTCAGCACCTAGCGTAGGCCTAGCGTAGGCGTGACAAGAAACTCGCCTAGCTTCTTGAACCTAACTTTGTCGTCGGGTATCAACAGGGTTGAATTAATGTCCTAAGTAAAACACTAACTCTGTTCATGCTCTACACTTGTAGCCGCCATTAAGTTAATTTATGACTAAATAGACTATAAGTAGAAGTAAGATGACACTCACTCATGTATGGACACATACATGTATGTACACAGTTTGTACATGTTATCACCTGCTATTACGGATTGCCTCCCAAGGATATAAAGCCAGAATTATTTTCATGCCAAGGATGGGTGACAAAATACTGTGTACCACCAAGAAAAAGTAAAAGTTTTAAAGACAATTTTATAGAGACATGTGTAATAAATTTCTGAATAATATATTCATAGATGCACCATAGTAGTCTCTAGGTAACTAAAACTTTAGGACACTGTGTTCTTTAGTGGCATAGTCATCTCTGAACGGAGAGAGGAAGCACTTGCTAGACATGGAGTCTTTCAAGGCCAGACATACTGAGCTATCAAATTCAAGAAGTGTGCTCACTCTGATCTTATGGAGACGTCAGGAGTGGACTGCAAGTCTGCAGCTATGTCCCTGCAGAGCGCGTCCTAGCAACACAAGGGGGCCCACAGACGAGGCCCTCTTGTTAGCAGTTAATAGAACGTGATTTAGCTATGGGTGTGCTAGTCCTTCATCCATCTGCCTTGGTATCAGTGACGAGGTTTTATTTACAGTGGAGCAAGGAATGAGGGATTCTTTTAGAGAGCTAAGTCAACTGTGCATGGAGGCATTGAGAAACCAGTGAGCGATGGGCATGTGGGTCAGGACTTGGCCTGTCTGGTAACACAGACGAGGTTAGTGACTTACAAGTTATAGGGTCGGCAGTTTAATTGTTTCTTACCCTTTCTACCCCATTCCATTATGGAAAAGAAATCTCCAGGCCTGGGTCCTTTAGGTCAGCAATTGGGCAACGTTTACAAGCAAATTAGCCTCCAGTGCAGTGGTGCCCCACTGAAAAGACATAGGATTGTCATGGAGCATTGTGTATGAGATGGTGACTTTGCAAGGTCCCATTTCCCATGTAAGACGGACGCGCCTCTATGGATGTTTTCGTAGTCCACTTTCCCTATGGCTGACAGGATGACCAGGCCACATCCTATGAAATCTCCAATAGCTGCTCTAGAACACCAAAGTTACTGATTCGGTTTCCCCCTTTACTTCTGGTGTTCTTACTGCTTTTATCCATTAACTTTTGCTCAGACTTAACCTAGAATAAGGTCTGGGGCTCAGTAATAGTATGAATCTCCCAGTGTGCACAGTTGGCCTCTATCTGTTACATAATTTTTATTTTCATTGTTTTTATTAAGATATCAAATCTGTACATAATCTTTAGTGAGCACATGCTAATATGTCAGTGAACCATCACTTTCAGTCAAAAACATAGTGACGTTTTGGAAAAATGAGCCGCCAGAGTGGACAAAGACTTCTTCTCACATTGTAGCACTTGCGTTCCTCTACTGCTCAGTTTCCAGACCTGTGGCGGCTGCAGCAGCTGCTCTTCCTCCTCCTCCTCCTCTTCCTCTTTCTCTTCCTCCTCTTCTTCCTTTTAATTGTAGACATTTCTGAACATTTATAGAATTTTGGGTAGTTTCTTTGTCTTTTTAGAGAAAATAGGCATGGTATGACTGTACAACAATAAATGCCCAGTGGAATAGCAGTTGGGTGGGCTCCTGACAGGCAGCAGGTTGGGAATGTTAGGCACGCCTTGAGATTTGCTGGGAGATTATACATAGTGTTTTTCTTTTTCATCATATAGTATTCTGGTTGTAAAAGAAGTAATCATTAATTCTGTATGGCATACTAGCATGGTACTTAAAAGAAAAATAACAATTTTACTTATAAAACACCTTCATTTTTTTTCTTTACATCACAATTTGAATGGTTGCAAGTCAGCTCTACCCATTGTTTCCTGGGATTGTGCACGTGTGTGTGTGTGTGTGTGTGTATGTGTGTGTGTGTGTATACACATAAGGACCAGACATGCATTTGCTCACAAAACGTGCCTCATATGTCCTATTGAGAACAGTAGACACAGCTTTTCCTTAACCACCCACTGTTGCCTAGTGGTTGTAGGAGAGGGTGCTAAACAAATAGTGTTAAAGAAAGCAAAGCAAAGCGAGCAGAAGTTACCGTATGAAGATGGACCAACCCCAGAGGGTCTACTGGGTATTTGATCAGGGAATGTATGCTGACTGTTTCCTGGGAAAGTAAGCTTCAGAAGTGACACTTGAGCTGAATAGTATGAGGAATTGCAGGAGAGCAGATCCCAGGTAGGAAAACACTTCCTTGGTGAGCATGCCAGGGATTCTGTGTGCCTGGAGCTGCTGCTGGTCCTACTGGGCAGAAAAAGCCTCCGGTGGCTTCCCACCCCACCCCTGAACAGAGAACATAGTGAGAGGAAAGTACACACAGCATACAGCTAAAAGAATCTAGTAAAGCTTAAGGATTTTTCATGGTTTTTATGCAACAAATTAATATTTTGGACTAAATAAAACTGTCTATTTTTGACCTTTTAACAAGAGTTTTCTCTCGCTTTTAAAAGACTTTTCACATAGGAAAATTACAATAGCATCTGTGGCCTTCCTTGCAGTTTTGCTGAGCATTGATCGAAAAGACAGGGCAGGATGGCCGGGGGTGATTCTTTCCATTCAGATATTCCAAGGCAGTCAGGCCTTGGCCTCTCACTAGCGGGGTAGGGAGGAATTTCAGCTTGAGTCCGAGTGAGATCAGAAGCGGAACGTGGGAAATGAGGAACCCTCACTACAGGTTGTAGGGTGTGCGAGGGGTCCACAAGTGAGATAAAGCAGGCGTGCAAGCATGGCCTAAAGCCAGTCAGAACAATGGTTGTTAGGGAGAAGGTGTAGATGTTGGCTTTAGGCTGGTCTCACAAGTCTCAGAGCCATTTTAATGTCTTCATAGCATATTCAATACTGACGAAGTAAAATGTCTCCTAACCTCTAACAATCTTATATTCACACAAACATTACAACTTTAAAATGGTATATAAACAAACATACAATATAAAGTATTTAGTTGATGATTTGTTTGGAGCTGTGTACCTCTCAAATCTCCTTGGCCAAATGCATATTTGTTTCATTTTACCGGTCGTTTCTATTTTGTTTTGTTTTGTTTTGTTTGTCTTTGTTTTGCTTTTCTTAAAAACTTAGCCTGGAGCTCACTCTGTAGCCAAAGCTGCCCTAGAACTCATGGCAATCCTCCTGCCTCTGCCATTCAACCTCTAATACTACACAAACCCCCTTGCCTGACTTAAACCATTGATTTCTTTTTCCTCTCAATGATAACATTGCTAAATTTCTGTTAGTACCATCTATCTGGTTACCTTTTAAACTATATAGGCAAAAGGAGATAAGGACGTAAATTCTTACCAATATATAGATATCTATCTATATATCATAAATTCATGAAATTACCAATGTCATACATTTCTGTGTTTTAATCTCACAAGCTGTCTTTTCCTCGTTATGCAGAAGTCAATGTGACCCTTTTATTCTAAACATAAACTCCAAGAAGTTCTACTTTGTAAAGTTTATGCTATCCAATAATAAAACTAGAAAAACGTACCAAATTTAGGTTTTAGCGTCCTATAGGTTTTGGTTTTAATCACAGTGAAGTGTTTCGGTTTCTTTCTCTTTTTCCTATGCTTTATCTTGAGCTCTCTGCTGTATGGACACTTTTTTTGGACGGTCACTTCCCTCCACGGATGAGTTTTCTTATTTGTCACAAAGCCATTTGCAGTTTGACATTTTGAGGCAGTAGTAAGGGTCTTTGTTGTTGCGGAAATTCTTACCTATAAACAGAATGTAAAACCTTAACCACTTTCATCATTATATTATAAACTGTACTCAATCAATTTATAGATTACTGAAATGATACCTTTGTCCGTGTTTATTTTAAAGAGTTTCTTTAGGTTTTACAAGATATTCAGAATGAGAATTTATTCTGAGTAAATTGCTCAGAGTAGGGAGAAAAAGAAAAAAGTAGTCTCAAAGGAAACACATTTTTTTTTTCTTTTTTTGTTTTAAGCCTTGGATGAGGTCATGTACAGTCTTAAATGGAAATGGACAATATTTTCAGTCCACTTGCAGTTTCATACTGTCTTAGTTAGGGTTTCCTTTGCTGTGAACAGACATCGCGTCCAAGGCAACTCTTATAAGTTAGGCTGACTTACAGGTTCAGAGGTTCAGTCCATTAACATCAAGGCAGGAAAGATGGCAGCATCCAGGCAGGCATGGTGCAGGAGGAGCTGAGAGTTCTACATCTTGTTCTAAAAGGAACCAGGAGAAAACTGACTTCTAAGAAGTTAGAAGAAGGGTCTCAAAGCCCACTCTCACAGTGACACACTTCCTCCTACAAGGTCACACCTACTTTAGGACCATACCTTTTAGTAGTGTTATTTTTTCATGGGCCAAGCATATTCAAACTACCAAATTCCACTTCCCTACCCCTGTAGGCTTGTTCAGACACTGAGTCAATCTGGGGCCATAGCTAGCCATACCATAATGCAAAATAAATTTAGTCCAACTTTAAAAATCCTGTCATCTTTAACTGTCTCAACAATGTTAAAAGTCCAAAGTTCAAAGTCTCTTCTTAGATTTATCCAATCACTTAACTGTAATCTTTAATAAAATCAAAAGCAAAAAGCAGATCGAATACCTCTAGCATCATAGATATATGACCAAAATGTACTTGTGAGGAAATACTGGACCAAAGCAAGACCAAAACCCAAAAGTTGGGCAGACTCCAAACTCTGCATCTCCATGTCTGATGTAAAAGCATTCTTCATCTCTCCAACTCCTCTCATCTTTGTTGACTGCATCAAAGTTCTTTCTCTTTGGCTGGTTCCACTCCTGTTGGTGGCTTTCTTTAGCAGGTATCCAGGGCTCTGGCTTTATAGTGTACTTTTTTAAGTCTTTCTCCTGCACACATGGCCTGTAAGAATGTTGTAGGGAAATTGAGTGGAAGCGTGATTTTATTTTCCTTTCCATGAAAGAGTATATTAATTCCTTAAAAAATAACTCTATTACTTTTAATTACTTGTATGTATGTGCATCCGGGTGGAGGTGTGTGCACATGAGTACTGGCGCTACAGAAGCTAGAAGGATGGACTCCTCTCTAGCTACCATCCCCTGCGGTTAAGGGCCCTGGCCAGCTGCCCATCACTAGCTAGGAATCCAAGTCAGGTCCTCAGCAAGAATAGTGCATGCTTTTGACTACTGAGAGCCATCTCTCCATACCCCTATGTTAGTTTCTTTATTAGAAGAAAATGTGGGAACTTGGAGTTATATATACTTTCCTTTTAATATCAGATATATTATCATTAAAACTTTACTACAAAAAATCTTCAGTGCTATCAAGAAGTGCTTTTTTTTTTTTTTTTTTTTTTTTTTTTTTTTTTTTTTTTTTTTTTTTAGGTAAAAAGGAAGATCAAATAGGTGTTTTATTCCATCTGGAGTGGGCAGTACATGCTTATGCCTGGAAGGAACATCTGTGCTAAACAGAAGAGCAGTGCACCCAAAGGCAGAGGGATCAGATTCAGCTGTGCCAGGCCTTTGTACTAAGGAGGTAAAGTATCCAGAGCCCAGAAACATGCAGTGGGATCTTATAGAGGCTCTTGTGGAGTCTTCTTACTTTTAAACGAGTAAAGCACAGGACACCGAGGAGCTGCTCTGATTTTCTTTAGTAGCTCTCGAAGCACCAGAGTTCCAAAATTGGCCCAGGCGACCCACTCCATGCTTCTGTCTCGCCGCCCAACCTTGACCTCTGACTCGTTGGCCAAAGGCAAGGTGCAGGAAGGAAGTAACACAGTGTGGTGCACAGAGAACGGCAGCAATAGAGCTGCTGTTGGGTCTGTCTGCCCAAAGTTGTCTAATGTAGAATAATTAATGCGTCTGACTGCAGTTTTGCGACTGTCTAAACATTCAGGGTTGTCATATAAAACCAGGAGCTAATACCAACGGATAAGACAAGTTGAAGAGATGTAAAAGGCCCAGTAGTAGTTTATGGTAGCAAAAGAAATGAGAAGTTTCCAGAGTGCTTCGATACAGCCAGCCTTCGTTGTTTGTTCCACCTCTGTCCTGTTCCACATCATCAATGAATTTTGACATAGAGTGAGGGCTGCTGGCTCTTAGAGGCAGTGAATATTTTGTATGCAAAATGGGACCGTATTTGTCTAATGATATTACAAGTTGGCTAAATCATGATGTATCTCACCATCTGAGGAAGAAACATGTGGCTAACTTCACTATTCACTGACCATCTTTTTCCAAGTTCTTCTTGGAATTTTCCATATCTGCCTATTCATTCGGTTTGAATCCCGTTGTCTGCATTGATGCCTCAGCACCTGCTCTCTGATTCTTACCTCTGCTTCCTGGCCTGGACTCTGAAGGTATTATGTACCAAGATTGCATGCTGGGTACAATACAGGTGCTCCCTCTCTGCCTGCTTTTCTCTGTCAGTCCAAAGTTCGCTCTGAGCCTTGCTCAAGGCTCATCATCTAAGGCTTGGGAAACCCTACCCCCTCCCACAGCTAAGCATGAATACTTGCATTGCTTAAGAGAACCCATGGTCTGGAAAGATGGCTCAGCCCTTAAAGACTAGACTCACAACCAAATATGTCAGAGTAACCTACCCCAGTCTAGCATTTCCCAGTGGTATTTGTCTGTCTGTTGGTCTGTTTGTTTGTTTAAACTGACAGTTCTGTCAAGGAACCGAGGTCGAGGGTGCTGTGACTGTAAGGCTGTAATTCAGCTTCTCTTCGCTTTGTGTTCGAAGCCTTTCTAGTTCTGAATGCCAGGAGCTTAAGCGCTGAGAATTAATCAAGTGGGAAAACAATTCATAAACCCTGTCAGACCAGGAGTCAGGAAGCAGGTCTATGGGAGGGGAGGGGCATATGCTTACCTGATGCTGACTGACACTGAAAGCCATGACTGAGCCCTGGCTTGATGCTTGTCTGTCTGGTCTCTGGTGTTGGGCAGCTCTCTTGAACTTATGACTTAGAGAGAGAGAGAAAAAGGAAATGAACGGGGCAGGAGGATGCACATGTTCAGGCACATGCCTTTTTCTTGGGTTGATGGGAGGACCCATATGTTCAGTGTTCATGTGAAAAGAATTGTCCCCATCTGAGTATTTACTTGCTAATAGTCTTAATTGTCTTCTTTGTGAATGTGAGAATTTTATATAAAAAAAATTTCAAGCTCAAGCTCCCACATTACCACTCCCATTCACATATGCACATGACATACATACACATACATGCTCACACATATGTGGTGCTTCTGTTCATGTCTATGCAGTAATTCGGGTCACTAAAATTGCATGGCTCATATGAAGATAAAAATGTATCTACTTTCAAATTTCACAGAATAAGAATTAATAAATGACCGTGTGGTGGTGGCGCAAGCCTTAAATCCCAGCACTTGGGAGGCAGAAGCAGGCAGATTTCTGAGTTCAAGGCCAACCTGGTCTACAGAGTAAGTTCCAGGACAGCCAGAGCTATACAGAGAAACCCTGTGGGGAGAGGAGAGAATTAATAAATGCAGGTACTGATGAATTATAAAAGAGAACATGAAGATAAATGTTTTTCTAGTCAAACTCTGTCACGAATTTTTGCAGTTCTTTTGGTGATGGATAAGTGTGCATAAAAACGTATTCGGTACTGGAAGTGTAAAATCCACCCTATAGCTCCATATTTTCAGAATGCCTATTCTAAAAAGAATACAAGTTCAAGGACATGTATATACTTGGGGTCTGGAAATTTCAATCTGATATTTTTTTATTTCCAAGAGGTATTTTATTTTATTTGGTTTGCTTGTTTTTCTATTTTTTTTACAATAAAATTAATTTTAAAGTTTTGAAATATATTTAATGGGATAGAAGGGAAATAGTGAAACCATTTAAAGTAAAAAGTTCTTCAACATCACTGAGTTTCACACAGCTGCAGGGATAACTTCAGGAAAGGACATGTGTAGCCAGATGGCCCGTGCTGGCCTTCTTCCCATTCCTGCAAAAGATATGTTATTCCCTCCCAGGGTAGCTCAGGCAAAGAGCTGATTATGGAATTAAAACAACCAATGTCCAATTAACCCCTGTTTTGGTCAGTGTTTTCTACACAGTTTGAGTAATTGGCGTCCTTTCATTCCATCAGGGGAAGCAGCTGGATTCTTGGTTAGTGCAGACCCCCAGGAGTAAGATGTCCGAAAGGCTGTTATCATCAACTCAGCCCCTACATGTGACCTTGGACATCCTTATTTTCTTCTTTGTGTCATTAGCTTTCCTTTCTTGAAAGTCGGGGGGGGGGGGTGTATTGCTCCTTAACTGCTCGTGAGGGAAAGTTACTAAAGACAAGTGAGAAAAATAACACTTGTATTGGCAGACTTCTTCAGGATTGTGGATTAAAGATGTAGTTTGCCTTCCACACTGTGAATATAGTATGTCAGCAAAGGTGTAAAGACATGGGGCAGACATTCCCAAGACCAAGCTCAAGTACACGGGGGTTATAACAGACATGCACGAGATCTTCAGGAACATGACAGATTTCTGCAGCTCCCTACAACAGGAAGGCTGGGCTCCAGTTCCAGGCAGATTCTCTATCTTACACTTCTCCCAGTGTGACTACACCATAGTCCTCTCTGCATGCTCACTCTTAGACGCTGGTGAGATGTGACTTCATCAAGGCCACACTTGATGACACTTTGTTCTGCATCCGAGGAGCAAAAAGGATGTCCATTTTTGTCAGGTTCACAAGGCCAGGTTTACTAGCCATCTTCCATATGTGCAGTTTCTCATTGCTTTGAACCTGTGCTGAAAGGTGCTAAGATTCCAGAATCTCCTAGGTTAACATCTGTCATGGCTCCAAGGGTTCCTACCTCCCACATACGCATTAAATGCACTGAAAGAGCCAACAGATAATTTCAGGACCTGTGAAATATGGGAATGCAAAGGCACATGCAGTCATCCCACGGTCTAGGAACCTGATGGGGGTGACAAGCAACTCAAAAAACAAGTCAAAGAACAGTCAGGCACGGTAGTTAACCCCTGTAATCTCAGCAGTCAGAAGGCTAGGGCTGGATTGTGAGTTAGCCTGGGCTACATATTAAGACTGCCTCAAAAACAACAACTTAAGAGAAAGTTTCCTGGTTTGGTGCTGTGCTATCCATCTATAAGTAACAGAATCATTTACACTAGTCTAGAAAATGCTAGGTAACTGTAGTAAATATAGTAAATCTATATGATACACACATATATATATGCATATATGTATATATTTATGAGGCAGCTATATTATTCTTTTTTCACAGTTTAAAGAAACTGAGACCAAAATTTGAAAACTAAGTTGACTGATGGGAGTTACTCACCTGCCGAGCTGCCGAGCCAAGAGTCAGATTGCCTGAGCGCCTTCCTTACCAACTTTGTTGCCTTTCAAAAATAATTTAAACAACAAAACAAATACAAACAAACAAACAAACCCCAAGAGAACAGAATAGCTGAGATAAGATTTTAGAATGGGAAAAGTAACTTTAAAATTTCCAAGTGCGTCAAAAGTGTTCCCTTGGCCAAATGTCTTCAAGCACCTTTGTACCCTTGTCCATAGCAATCTGGTGTAGCAAGAAGAAGGGCCGGAATTCCAAGGGCCTTCAGTTGGTTTCTGGCCAGCCACCAGCTGAAGCCATCAGCCAGTCTCTTAGTCCTTGCAAACACTGGTGCCCTTGCTTGGTAAAATGTGAATGAAGGTAAATACTGTATCAGCTATCTCCTGGGGGAAAATCAAAGAAAATATATCCTACTTCTCTTTGGAGCAGGGGATATGGCTGAAGCACACCCCTGGGAAACCGCAGAACTTTGAAAGGCATAGTAGGCTTCATAGGAGTCAACAGTTTGTGACAGTGTTCCCCTGAGTTTTTAACCACTATTTTGACCAGTCAAGAATTTGTTAAAAAAAAAAAAAAAAATTGTGACTTTACAGAACCCAGACACCTGGAGTGTTTGTTCTCTTTGTATACCCTTTGATAAACTCCTGTCAACAGATATTTCTGTCTCACCTGGACCTTCGGGTTGAGAGAGCTAGTCAGTGGCGTGGCGGACACTGCTGTGTGCAGTGGTCAGCCTCCTTCCCTGTGTCTCCCAAAGGACCAATGATCAGACCAGAGCAGGGGCCGTGGAAGGGGCCGAGTCAGTGAAGTGAGTGCTGCATTCACCACAGGGACTTGAGGTGGATCCCAGCACCGAGATGCCATGGTGCACATTTATAATCCTAGTACTGAGGAGGCAGGGACAGAAAGCTCTCTGGGACTCACTGGCCAACCAGCCGAGCCTAACTATGATCCCCAGATCCGTAAAAGAGCCTGTCTCAGAAAAGGAAAACGTGGATGTCTCCTGAGGAGAACACATTCAAGGCTGACCTCTGACCTCGGGGGCACACGTGCATGTTCACATACATGTGAACACAGGAAAATAAGTGAAAGAAGGAATAAATTAATAGATGAAATGGGAGGCAGATTGTAATGTAGTACAAGGGAGAATGTCATAGTTTGACTTGTACCAGTATAGAACAAATTTTTGGAACAAGTGTGTTCCTTCTGAGTATATTTATTCCTCAGTATGGTTGTATGAAATATGTATTCGCTTTGTGCATTTAACACTTTAAAGAATGGCTAGCTTGCCCAAGGTTAAACAGTTGATAAATCGAAGACCCAGACATTGAACTGAACCCTCTCTGCCTT
>JADRCD010203975.1:11799-29206 GCA_019843815.1 Montemys delectorum
AAACCAGTAGGGCTTAACACTACAACTAGTAATAAATAGTCTGTTCTCCCTTTCACAAAATAATTCTTTTCGTGGAGTTTTAAAAATCACAGAGTTAATTTTATTTAATAATATTGCTGAGTCTGCCAAGAGTGAGCTTGAACCTTCACTTTTTAATACAGGTCCCAGAAATGCTTTCCCTCGTATTTCTAATGATGACCATAGGCCAGTGTTATAAAGACACAGTAAACAGTATGCTCGTCATCTGAGTCAGTATTCAAGAAAGTCCAGCTTGGTGGGGAAGGGAGGCCTTCCTGTATGGTTCCGGCTCAGCAGGTCTGCTGAAGGTGGAGGGGAATGGAGGTTCCCCCGGGGGACAGCAGGATGCTTGGACCGAATGTCCAGCTTGGCAATGTCTGTTTTTCATGAACTGGTTTTCAGCTTCTCTGATTTTGGTCTTAAAGCGTGACTTGTTATCAGTACGTATTCATGTGTGCTTATATGTTTGTGCGTGCGTGCGTGCGTGCGTGCGTATGTGTGTGTACTTGGGCTTGTGTGCAGTATGTGTGTACATGTGTGCCCATGTTCTGGTTATGAATGCTGGTATGTACATACATGGTATGTATGTGGAGGGACAAGAAAGGCTTGATGTAGATCCTCATGTGCCTTCTGGATTGAGGCGTGTCTCTGTTCTTATAAGATGAGCTGCCTTAGAAACTTCCAGAGAGTTGCATATCTCTCTACCTTCTGTCTCTCCAGTAGGGGTGGTAAGATTACAGACAGTTCTGTGGTATGGTAGCTTTTAACTGGGCTCTTGGGGTTTGAACTCGGGTCTTCG
Organism: Montemys delectorum; assembly: GCA_019843815.1. Lineage (NCBI taxonomy): Eukaryota > Metazoa > Chordata > Mammalia > Rodentia > Muridae > Montemys > Montemys delectorum. Next base: position 12,617 of record JADRCD010203975.1, read on the forward strand.
TCACATTTGCACAGCAAGCACTCTAATCCACAAGCATCTCCCTGGCCGCACTTTTACAGATTCGAATGCAATCACTTTAGATTAAGATACTATTTTTATTTAGTCAAACTAAGTGAAATCTTCTATTCGATATTCTCCAACTATGTGAATATAAATGGAATCTTTGTTCTTTAATTAACAAATGTTACTTCAGTGATTAATATTTAAAATGGGCATAAAGAGTACTTTCTTAGATGTACTTGATACAGTAAAATCAAAAACTTTTTCAGTGTGACACTTCATTTCTTAATATGCCTTCATCTAGAGAAATTCACAAATAATATTTCAATTACAGATGTGTGTTACTTGTCTTTCTGTAGGGCAACAAGTGGAAAGGGGGCGGGGCACCAGTATTCTGAAACATGCACTTTTGACATGATCTTTGTACAATAAATAAAAAATGTGTATTCAAGAATGCGTGTGTTTTCTGGTTTCCTACCAGAGTGGTATTCTTTCATGGAGGATTCAAACAAACACCTTTTTCTCTTTACTGTTTGGGGGATTTTTCTTGTTTTTCTGTGTTCCTAGGGACTAAACCCAAGGCCTTGCACGTGTTACATAGGCACTCTACCTCTGAGCTAAACTTAAATTCTTAACCCCACCCTTGTTACTTTTTAATTTTGTATTTTTCTTAGTTTATATTCAGAGGAAACAAGTCTTGAATTTGAAGTCAGATGTTAGAAATAACACCATGTCGTTTTAAACACTGAGGGCTCTCATAATTGAGATAGCCCGCTCCATGTTTAGTAGAACTGAGACCCACACGGGTTGACTTCTTTGTGTATTCTTAGTTTACATTGTCTGCCCAGTCCAGTGAACACAGGATGAAAAGATTTGCTTCTTGCCTATAAGGAATCTACCCCGTCTTGAGGAGCAAGGCATACACACACACACACACACACACACACACACACACACACACACACACAAAATAGATGACATTATGTAAGTGAAATGATTGAAAATTCCTGAGTTCTGTGAAGCCACAGATAAAAGGCTACCCCTGCTCTGTAAGTTAGGGCTGTCTGCCTGCGCGAGTTGTTTGTTCTAAATTGTGACAGGTTGCATGGACTGGGGATGATAGTAGGGATTAGAAGGGCACATGGGAAGAAAATTACTGAGCACAAGTTCCCTCTCCCATACCACACTGCCTTTCCCCTGCACACTTATTTCTGTCTTTTTGTGTACTGATAAGAATTTAAACAATAAAACAAATGATCTAGGTAGTATATAAATGCTCTAGTGGAAGGCACAGTGAAAACAAAAACTCGGAGCCAAATGTAAATATTAAAAACTGTTGCTGCAGGGATCTAAGTGATTTCAGAGTTGAACAAACTATAAGCAGAGGAGTAAGAATCACAGTGGCTTTCCTGTTGGGCACACCCTGCCCTGCCGGAAGCCAACAAAGCAGGCCAGGGACTGAGCCTGAGCGAGCGGGTTCCCTATGGCTAAGGTACTTAGTTCTTTAGCAGCTGCCCACTTGAGTTTATTCAATGGTAAACATTGTAAAATTTCTGTCTTTTTTATTGGCTTCCTCACTCTTAAGAAGAAGTCATTTTGGCATAGTCTCAGCCCAGTATGTAAAGTCACAAAAGCCCAACTCAGGTCCCTTACACCACTGCTCCTCCTGTGCCTCTGGCAGCTCACCAGGGTGCTCCTCTAAATCCCCCTTCGACCCTGTCTAAATCTACTTCCCAGTGGCAGGTATCATGGTGAGGGCTATCCATCGCAAGCCACCCCTATGGCTGAGACTTAAATTGGAATAGCAGTAAAGCTGTCTCACATTAGCAGTTCCCGGCTGCAACTAGAGATCGCTTCAAACACTAGGTCATATGCACAGATGGGCCAGAAATAGGTCAGAGAAAAATATGCATGTCGATTTCTTCAATAAATAGGGTACCACTTAAAGAAGCCTAATGATGGTATGACAACATCTTCCACTTACCAGCTGAAGGACAAGCGTACGAGCTACTATTGAAAGACACAGAACTTTCCCAAGAACCGTACGCACATTGTATCCTTGCGCTGGGGTTAACTTTTCATTTCAGTTCTGTTAAATTCTCCTGGTTACAGGTGTGTCACTGTGCATGCCTGCCTGCCCACAGATTTTGTCTGTAGTGGTATCTGTCTTACGTATCCTAGTGAAACTTTCAATCTAGACATACTTGTGTTCTGGGCCAGCACTAGAAAGAGCAACAGTACATTATGTTTATCATTTCTGGAAAATTATGGTCCGTTCACAGCAACTCAGTACTTTTACCTAGGCAATATGTGAAAAGGGCCAACACATTTTTAACTGATGAATGTTCTCACTAACACACCTTGGATGATGTATTTTACAAGGAATTTTGCTTGTTTTCTAGAAGAACTCATCAATGCAACTTCTGTTTCTTGGCAGAAATAGATTGCAATTTTTAAAAATAATTAATGGGTAATAATTTATGTATTAAGCCCCCACACACATTCTTACAACAGTCTCTATTATGTAGTTTTGTCTGTCGTAGAACTTGCTATGTAGAACAGACTGGCCTTGAACTCCCAGAGAGAGCTGCACTCTCCCTCCATGTGTGCTAGGATTCAAAGCGTATGCCCAGCTACATTAAGCTTGCATCAGGAGCCAATATGACAATTTGAAATTACTTTACAGATTTCTAAGTGCACCTGCTCCTTGCATGTTTGTGATTTTGTTAGATAATTGTACCTTTGATAATAATTTCATTATAAGGCCCTCTTGTAGCAATTTTGATAACTAAATTTTCTTCCCAGATATTTGGTAGAAATTGTGATGGAAATATTACAGAATGTTCCTATAGAACCACTACTCAACAGTTAAATCTAGGCACGGTCTGAGATACTGCAAAACATAGTTTTAAATTCAATCTCATTTGGATTGGACTTGTAAGGAAGCAGAATCTGTTTGGCGATATGCAAATTAAGTTTACTTTCAAATTTATCATGAAGAAGATGAATTACAACAAACAAAAACACAAGCATGTGTATGTATATGCATCTGCACAGGTAAAAATTCACAATTTTGAGGCAGCAAGGAGTTGTCCTTGAGCTGAGGCAATATGTCTAGTAGAATCATGGTTTGTAATGAAAAAAGTATATGAAGATCTTATTCTCAAGATGAAAGGAATATTTTTTAAACCACAGTGTATCCTGTGAGTAAAGGCAAAATGTCTGTGGAGTGTGCTAGGAACCCTGGGAGCTTTGATCAAATGCCAGCTGTTACATCAGTTCTCTCGGTAATCTTTCTTGCTGATCTGTGACCTTGACCTTGGGCTCTGTCTGTATGTCAAATCTATTTTAAGGATGGAGAGACTGTAGTTGAGTTCAATAGAAATTATGCACCAGTCTCAAAAGATGCCCCTGTGCATACATGGTACAGATAGGCAATTCCAAGAGAAAGGGCTTTGTTTTGCATGGTAATCATCTTTCTGACAGAGACTGGGAAATAGACTTTGAAAGCTAAAAGAATGGTCTCAAGTTACTCTGAAGAAATGCTAAAGAAAACCTAAAGGCTATCCCCTATGTTATTACAGATTTAGACTTTAAAAAAAGAAAAGGAATGTGCTACCAAAATAATTTGTTAGTGGTTGTTTTCAGATTTTCAATCTTCTGAAGATGGTTCTGAATTTTATCAACATGGAGCGACTCATTTCTGGCCCCAGGATGGGCCTGTCATTTGTCTTGTATTTATCTGGGTACACAAAGATCCTGAGTATTTTCTTGCATTTTATTTAGTATATAACCATTATGAAATATGCGAAGTTCCAGTATGAATATAAGTTCATCTTTACCTTTTAAATAAACACCAGTTTAAGATATTGGGACTTTCAGAAAATGAAATTCATGAAAGGAAATAATTTGTAGGGATTGAGTGGACTTCAACAACCATTTCCTTCCTCTAGAATTCACCATAAAACTGGTGTCTTTGGTACACTCCTATGCCAGCATATCCTTCTGGTCAAAAGTGTGTTATTTTGTCAGCTACAACTTAACAAAATGCTTGTAATCATGGAATTAAGTCCAGCCCATAATGAACACCAGAGTTAGTCAAGCAGCTATGGCTCCCAGCGAAGCTTTTTTTTAAATGGGGGATTTAAGAGACTGATTTAAAACTGTGCAAGCCCCTTACAGGCAAGCTAAAAGTGTGGATCTGGAAGTTAGGAGCAAGTGGAGCCTTGAAGAGCCCCCTCCTCCATTTTCAATAGAGAGGAATTTGGGTGTTAGTGGATGCATTTACATAAAGTGTGAACCCTCTTGGGGGAGGAGGGAGCTTGTAAATTTTAATTGCAGAGAGTGAGCATCTCACTTGCGAAAACTGATTTCAATAAGTTCTTTTTCGTGTGTGTGTGTGTGTGTGTGTGTGTGTGTGTGTGTGTGTGTCCATGCCTGTGCCCATTAACTACACATCCATCTTCAGACGAAGAGAGCACTGCAAAGAAAGTTATCTTGGTTTTCGGCTTCTATGAAAAGATGCACCTTTTGATAAGAAGTAAAGAGTTTACTCAGAACTGCTTTTCAGGCTACTCTGCCTTCCAGTTGTCATCCCTGCTGTGTGTAAGAGCTGCAAAGGAATGGGCATTCTACACTTTCTTAAGTTTTTATTCCCAGTAGCATCCTCATGTTCAATTTATAGTAGAGGAATGACAGTAGTCCTTCCTTCTTAGAAAAGGGTCAGGTCCCATCTCTCGCTCTGTGAAATTGTTGAGATTTTTGGTTCTGATTTCTCACTAACACATGGTCAGAGAAGTGCTTTCATCCCTCTGGATGAAGCAGTCAATGAGCAGGATTTGGGGATGCTCTTACTACGTTTTCTATTAATACTTGATGAAACTCTATTGTACTTTGTAAAAACTCTTTGTCAAGAAAAGCCCCTCAAGGGACCCCAAGTGTAATCCACAGTAGATGGAGTTGTCTGTCGAAGGAGCTACTATTGAGAGGCACAGGAAGGAAGCCTTGAAGTTTTCTATATTTTTATGAGCTAGAGCCAAAGATCAAAATGCTCATGAAAGCTTGAGTGAAACAATTTCTTGAGATTCAGTACTCAGATAATTATGACTTGCCTAGGAAGAAGCTGGTAAATTTTCATGGGAACAATTGGAAGTCATTGCTTAGGCTTAGTTTAAATAGCATGCTGTGTGTCAGTATAGATACTGAATCTAAAAGCAACTGCATAGTAGTCTTTATAATGTATTTTAAACCAAACGTAATGGAGAATATAAAACATTGCTTTGGAAATAATCTAGCTACTTAAAAAAATAACATTATGCTCACTCATAAACTGCTCACATGTGAACTACTTGCATCCCCTCTTGAAAATATACTCTTATAATATCAAACATTGATATGTGTTTCACTAAAGCATTCTATGTTGAAATATCTATCTTAACCATATGATCGAGATTCCATAAATATTCTCATATTTTATTTTTTAGAATTCTCTCAGAATTGCTGTTTTTCTACTACATACTAAAGAACCAGTAAAACTTCTTTCATAAGACAGATCTAAAATTTTTATGCTTATAAGTATTTTTAAGTTAATAAAAGCAGGGTTTGCTTTACAACTTTAATGTTGTTGAATAACATACATTACATTAAATTAATAGAATTCCATTAAATTTCTGTGAAATGAATTAGTCCCTAGAGGACTATCATGGTTCTTTAGACCCTGTTTTGGTCTTAAAGACCTATTTAAAAGAATATTTATTAATTGATAATAGGTTTGCATTACATGGAAATCATTTTTAAAGTTACAGTGATCTACGTGTTTGTGTGTATGTAGTGCTGAAGATGAAACCCAAGGTCTGGGGCTCTGCATTGTACATAGGAACCAAGTATTTAACACTGAACTGTATTCCAACCCAGGGATATATTTCTAGAGTATAACTATATATATGTAATATATTATATATATTTTATTATATATTTATCCATTATGTCTATAATATATTCTATGCAGTTTTGTTCTTTTAAGTATTTTCCCATTTTGTTGTTGAGGGAGTAGTGTTGGAGTTTTTGATGATAATATGTTGAAATGCCAGAGCAAAGCCACTTAAAAGCGGAAAGCTTTAGGCATATATGTTCACATTTGCAATGGTTTCGGTCTATTGGGTGGAGCACAGTCCACATCCTGGTGGATGCTAGACAGAGACCACTATACATTCTCTCTTTTCCACTTTTCTCCCACGTGGGCTCCTAGACTATGGGATGGTGCGGCCTGTGTCCAGAGTGGGTCTTCTCAGTTAATCCACTCTGGAAAGAGTTGTTTTCACAGGTATGCCCAGGGATGGGCTTTACTGAGCTAGGTGTTTCTCAATCTTAGCAAGACGACAAGATTAAGGATTATCTCAATTCACTGTGCTTAAGACAAAAGGAAAGTAATGGAGTCCCTAACAAGAGGAGGCAGTCTTGAAGTGTCTTCACTCTTCAAAGCCAGCTGCAGAACAGTTGTGTAACCCACTCTGCTGTGTCATCTCTCAGAATATAAAACATCTGTAAGAGCCTTCCTTGGAGACTCACATTTAAAAGTTTTTATTAAGCACGATAAATTCAATACATTTTATTTCATTTTCAGTCCAGAATGTGTTACTTTGAAAACTTTCAACAGCTAATTATGCTGAATAGAGGGCAGGAATCTTCCTTGTTTTAATAATTGGTAAACACTTTTCATTTGTAGATTAACTGCAACTGTGGTAAGCCGTTAAATAAACGGTCTCATTTTCACATCATGTCTTTCCTTCCGACTTCTCCTGTCATGCGCCTGCCTTAAGCATTTTCCCATTTAATGAAGTCTCCAGTGAACTTTGGCTGCTCATAGTCTTGGTGTTCAGAGGAGGTTCTGGCTTCCAGACAGTAAAAACTCGGAATGCTAAAATCCTTCCGGTTCAGTGACTGATGGCATGAAAACTCGTATTTCTTGTTATCTTTAGTGTGACCATGTTCACTCATTTTATTCTTGAATTAGAGGAAGTCTACCTGGATATTAAGCTTTCTGAACATGGTCGTCAAGTGGGCTTACACAGGTCAATGGCATCATCACCCATCACAAGCACAGGGTCTTCTGTGTTCAGATTCTGATTCCTCTAATGGGAACTCTTCCTTTATCAACTTTCTTTGGTATTTTGGGCAGAAAACGAAAAAGATTTAAATTTGTCTTTTATTAAATTTTCACTTAAAATTTTACAGCAGTCTTAAGATATGTTCTGAATCACATTTAGTGTGTAAGTGTCTCCATGTTCATTGCACACGTAAGAAGAAGTGGAAGGGCCAGGGAGAAGGTTTGCTTCAACTAAGACTGTTCTCTAAGTGTGGGTAGAGGCTCAGTGCCCAGCGCTAGTATTCTCTGCCGTAGCTCCCCGTCTTCATGTCATTCCACGATACTGAAACAGATCTCCATGTAGATTGGATCTGAGAGTTGTGTTGTATGACATGTGAATGAGAAGACGTGTGAGTTTTGATTTCCCATTATCCCTCTGTGTAATGCCAGTGAGGTTACAGAGTTTCAAAGCTGTGATTTCAGTCTTTTAGGTTCACATTAATCCAAACTTCCGAGGGCAAGGACATTGTTATATGCATGCAGGCATGTTTTAATAAGTATTTTCCTTTCCAGAATCAATATACAAAGTTTTATATCTAGTGTGCTGTGTGTACTAATTATAGTTAGCTTAGGCCCCATAGAGAAGGAGCACAGTGAAGGAGCCTATATGCGTAATTTTGTGTTCTAGATGTTAAGTTAAATATCCAGTGTGGTTTTTGATTTAGGAAATGATTACTATTAACCCGCCGGCTCCTCTTTAGAGGAAGGTAGGAAATAAAGAGTGAGGCGCATAAATGTGTGTTACTGTACAGCATTGCAGCCTCTTGGTAGACTCTGATATGTTCACAAGGCTGTAGCTCATCCTTCAGTTGCCATGAAGTATTTTTAAGGATACTTGCGTACAAATCACATGTCAAATAGATGCAGCTGTCATGTGTACACACATCTTATATATGAAACTCACAATGCTGTATTCTATTCCTTATAGGTAATGAGCATGACTCCAGTTCTGTTCCTCTTTAACTATTTTTGGTTTTGTATTTTCAGATACTGATACATGCATTTGGTGAACAACAAAAGATGAAGAAAGAAAACCAGCATATTCCCTAAGACCTGAGTGCCACTGCTACCACTGTGTTAAGGAAGTTGCGAGGCTGGTCTTTGCCTAGCCGCTCGTCAGTGCTGTGGTCCGGACCGGAGTTTCTTAGCTGTCACTGCCAGAAGATCCCCTGGTCAGAATGTTAACAGTGCATCTCTGCCTGACTACTATGGGAGGTGATCATCTGACACTCACGTCCTGACGTCACGTGGGAGCTTACCGACGAGAGAAGCGTCTTTAAAGTGAACAGAAGTCGAGCCCCTGTGAGCGCTTGTATTGAACATGACTCATGGAGAAGAGCTTGGCTCTGATGTGCATCAGGATTCTATTGTTTTAACTTACCTAGAAGGATTACTAATGCATCAGGCAGCAGGGGGATCAGGTACCGCCGTTGACAAAACGTCTGCTGGCCACAACGAAGAAGAGCAGAACTTTAACCTTTCTGGCAGTGCGTTTCCCTCCTGTCAAAGCAATGGTCCCACTGTCAGTACCCAGACATACCAGGGATCTGGCATGCTGCACCTCAAAAAAGCCAGGCTGCTGCAGTCTTCTGAGGACTGGAACGCGGCAAAGCGGAAGAGGCTGTCTGATTCCATCGTGAATTTAAACGTAAAGAAGGAAGCTTTGCTGGCTGGCATGGTTGACAGTGTGCCTAAAGGCAAACAGGATAGCACATTACTGGCCTCTTTGCTTCAGTCATTCAGCTCTAGGCTGCAGACTGTTGCTCTGTCACAGCAGATTAGACAGAGCCTCAAGGAACAGGGTTATGCCCTCGGTCACGAGTCTTTAAAAGTGGAGAAGGATTTAAGGTGCTACGGCGTGGCCTCGAGTCACTTAAAAACTCTGTTGAAGAAAAGTAAAACTAAGGATCAAAAGTCAGGTACCCCCCTCCCCGATGTGACACCAAACCTTATCAGAGATAGCTTTGTTGAGTCACCTCATCATGTCCGACAAAGTGGAACAAAGGTCATGAGCGAGCCCTTGTCATGTGCCGCAAGATTACAGGCTGTTGCCAGCATGGTGGAGAAGAGGGCGAGTCCTGCCGCCTCCCCCAAGCCTAGTGTTGCCTGCAGCCAGTTAGCGCTGCTCCTGTCAAGCGAGGCTCACCTGCAGCAGTACTCCCGGGAACATGCTCTGAAAACTCAGAATGCACATCAGGCAGCAAGTGAAAGACTTGCTGCCATGGCTAGGTTGCAAGAGAACGGTCAGAAGGACGTGGGCAGTTTCCAGCTCTCCAAAGGGGTGTCTGGCCATCTCAATGGGCAGGCCAGGACACTGCCGTCAAGCAAACTGGTGGCTAGCAAGAGTAACGCTGCCGCCTTTCAGAATCCAATGGGTGTGGTTCCTTCCTCCCCCAAAAACACAAGCTATAAGAACTCACTGGAAAGAAATAACCTAAAGCAAGCTGCTAATAACAGTTTGCTTTTACATCTTCTCAAAAGCCAGACCATACCCACCCCGATGAACGGGCACGGCCAGAGCGAGAGAGGAAGTAGTTTTGAGGGTAGCACGCCCACCACGATTGATGAGTACTCTGATAACAATCCTAGCTTTACAGATGACAGCAGTGGAGATGAAAGCTCCTACTCCAATTGCGTCCCCATAGACCTGTCTTGCAAACACCGGCTCGAAAAAACAGAGGCAGAGCAGGAAGCTGAGCGGCCCGTCTCGCTTGAGAACCTAACCCAGTCCTTGTTAAACACGTGGGATCCCAAAGTCCCCGGGGTCGACGTCAAAGAAGATCAAGATACCTCAACCAGTTCCAAGCTGAATTCACACCAGAAAGTCACTCTTCTTCAATTGCTGCTTGGCCATAAAAGTGAAGAAACTGTTGAAAGGAATGCCAGCCCTCAGGACGCCCATAGTGATGTGACTAAATTCAGTCCTCAGAATTACACAAGGACTTCTGTCATTGAAAGCCCCAGCACCAACAGGACTACCCCGGTGAGCACTCCACCGCTACATACATCCAGCCTAGCAGAGTCTCCCATCAATCTTTCTCAACACTCTCTGGTCATCAAGTGGAATTCCCCGCCATATGCCTGCAGTACTCCCACTTCCAAACTAACGAGTGCTGCGGCTAGCCACCTGATGGACCTTACAAAAGGCAAAGACTCACAAGTGGAGAAACCAGCCCCGAGCGAAGGTGCACAAAATTCGGCGACGTTCAGTGCCAGCAAACTGTTACAAAATTTGGCTCAGTGCGGAATGCAGTCTTCCGTGCCAGTGGAAGAGCAGAGACCCAGCAAACAGCTGTTAAGTGGAAACACAGACAAACCTCTTGGTCTGATTGATAGATTAAATAGCCCTCTGCTCTCAAATAAAACAAATGCAGCTGAAGAGAACAAAGACTTCAGCACTCAGCCTGCTGGGCCTGAACCAGGACTTCCTGGTTGTGAGATAGAAAATCTACTGGAAAGACGCACTGTCCTTCAGTTGCTCCTGGGAAATTCCAACAAAGGGAAGAATGAGAAGAAAGACAAAACTGCTCGAGATGAGGCTCCTCAGGAACATTTAGAGAGAGCTGGAAATGAACAGATACTCATGGTGAAAATTAAATCCGAGCCTTGTGATGACTTCCAGACCCACAACACAAACATGCATTTAAACCACGACGCCAAGAGCACCCCGTTCTTAGGCGTGACTCCCACCATCCAGAGGAGCACAGCGGCCTTACCGGTGTCGGAGGACTTTAAATCAGAGCCTGTCTCACCTCAGGATTTTTCCTTCTCAAAGAACGGTCTGTTAAGTAGATTGCTGAGACAGAATCAAGAGAGTTACCCTGCAGATGATCAGGACAAGAGTCACAGAAACAGTGAGCTGACACCCCTGGAATCAAAGAACTTTTGCATGGTCCCTAAGAAAAGGAAGCTTTATACGGAATCACTAGAAAATCCATTTAAAAAGATGAAAAATAGTGCTGTAGATACTGCCAGTAATCATGGTGGCCCGGAAGTACTCTATGGGTCATTGCTTAATCAGGAAGAGCTGAAATTTAGCAGAAATGATCTCGAATATAAATCTCCTGCTGGTCATAGTTCAGCCAGCGATGGTGAACATAGGAGTTGGGCCAGAGAGAGCAGAAGCTTCAACGTTCTCAAGCAGTTGCTTCTCTCAGAGAACTGTGTGCGAGATCTGTCCCCACACAGGAGTAACTCTGTCCCCGACAGTAAAAAGAAAGGACATAAAAACAGTGGACCCAGCAGCAAACCTGAATTTAGCATTTCTTCTTTAAATGGACTGATGTATAGCTCCCCTCAGCCTGGCAGTTGTGTGGACCACAGGACATTTTCATACCCGGGAATGGTAAAAACCCCGCTGAGCCCTCCTTTCCCAGAGCACTTGGGCTGTGTGGGGTCCAGGCCAGAACCTGGGCTTTTGAATGGATGTTCTGTGCCCATGCCCAGTGAGAAAGGACCCATTAAGTGGGTCATCACAGACATGGATAAGCATGAGTATGAAAAAGACTCTCCAAGACTGACCAAAACGAATCCGATCCTCTATTACATGCTCCAGAAAGGAGGCACTGCTGTTACCACACAAGAAACACAGGACAAAGACATCTGGAGGGAGCCGTCATCGGCAGAGAGTCTATCACAGGTCGCTGTCAAAGAGGAGTTACTTCCTGCTGCAGAAACTAAAGCTTCTTTCTTTAATCTAAGAAGCCCTTACAATAGCCATATGGGAAATAATGCTTCTCGCCCACACAGTACAAATGGAGAAGTTTTTGGACTTCTGGGAAGCGTGCTTACAATAAAGAAAGAGTCAGAATAAATGTGTACCTGCCATACCATTTTTGATCTTTTTAAAATTAGTCAGTATGAACTTGAGATCTGTATAAATAAGAGCATGATTTGAGAAAAGCATGGTATAATTGAAACTCCTCCCTTTTGAAAGTATTGGTCACTGGTGATGTTTAAATATGCATACTAATTTTTGCTTAACATTAGATGTCATGAGGAAACTATTGAACTAGAGGTTGGTTGTTTAATATTTCTGTATGCATCAGATAACAACTGTGACTAGCCTACGAATGAACCTGTTTTTATAATCGTTAATAAGAGGCATACATTAAAATGCACAACTTCACCAGTAATGGATTGATGCAACTTGTTGTCTTTATTAGGGTCGTTCATTTCCCATCTCAGAAGCCAGCCTACATAACATGTTTGTAAAGTCCAAATTGTTAGCTATTTGGAAGATAACCAAATTAGGAAAAACCCAGAAGCCTTGTGATGATTCACACCTCATCAGTCTAAAAGTAAGAAAAAACAATGCTTACATTTTTCACTTTTGCTAAACAGAATTCTTTTTAACTCTTGAAAGGGGTTTTGAGGTTCCCAATGTGTCTGCCCCACCCCAGACCTTTTCAATACATATATTTCTTTAAACCTTGTACTATTTAGTAACAAATGATTACAATAGAGGGGAGTTTAATAGATCCTTAAAAATAAAAGGCAGATTTCCATTTTTTTTATATTTTGACTATTTTACTAAATTAATACTCCTCCTTTTTCAAAATTAGAGAAGGTAGTGTTCACCTTCAGGCTGTTTCCTGAATAATTGACTACTTAGAAATAGTTTTTAACAAAAGCAGAAATGGGCTTTCTTTGGATGGTTTTCACCATCTCTTTTGAAAGTTATTCCTCACCACTCCTGTGGGACCGGTAACTCTTTACAACCAGGATTTCTTAATTCTGGACAAAGACACTGCATCCGTACTATCTGACTATCTGTAGCAGTTGTTTAAATGCAGATTCCTAGGCAGCATCTCAGGTCTACAGAACAAGGTCTCTGAGTGGACCCAGGAGTCTTCCTTCCACCTGTATCCTGACGTGTTCTGTATGTGTTTCTTCCGCACACTGATGTTTGAAAACCGTGGCTTATGACTTTTCCAGAACATGGGACTTTAAAGAAACTATCTGATGCCTATATTTTCCCCCAATACAGTTACATATCCACTCAAAATTTGCAATATCATAGTTCCTATATTGCTGTTATATCTTTGGAAATCGGGTTCAGAATACTTTTTATGACAAAAAAAAAAATTGGGTAGAGGGGACAACTTTCCTATCTGGGTCAACATCTCAGGAAAATCTGTGATTGTTTATTTGCTCTAATTAGTAAGATTAACTTAATTAGCCTTAGGGGTGGAATAACAGGGCCACTTAGCAAACTCAGGTGATCCCAGCATGGTTGGGAGACTTCTCTTGAATACATCCTTACCTGCTATTCAAACTGTCCTCTGCACAGCTGTGCTTACAGAGTTAACAGATTCAACCCAAGAAAGGCATCAAACTCAGATTACCTGAAACCAAATCCAAGGGCACTTATCTATCCACAACAGGACCTACCCAGTCACTTCACGGATTGATTCATTTTAAGCAGGTATTGAAAGTAAATGCTGATACTGTCTTGAAAGAACTTAATGTATAGTTGAGGCACGTGGAATTTCAGTCTTGAAACAAGTTGGTTTTTAAGTTCCGTTTTTATAGCCCACAGCTCATCCACCAGACAATAGTTTGTTTTTCAATTTTGAGCCAGGTTAACAACTGTGTACTCAGCAGTTAAGTCGGAAGACGTTTATTTGAAGTTGTTGTACCTACTTGAAGTTGTTTCTAAGATTTTTTATATTACAAATGGACATTATTTCTTAATTACCTAAAATTCTAAATGGTTATTTTTTTCTCAAGATGATTTGTAAATAGTTAATGGATATGTTATATGGTAATCAGAGTGTACATTATGCTGTGTCAGAGAAAGGAGAAGGCGTATGCTCATTCTGCTATGAAAAATTCCACTGGCCAGTGAAGAGACTTTACTCCATGTTTATACTGTGACAATCTCATTGTCTACACTATATACATAAGCTTTACACTAAGTCATTTTTCTTGGTCATGGTGAAAGGGCTGGAGCCTTACAACTATATTATAGGATGCTGGAGTTCGTCCTCAGTCGGAGGCAGTGGTCTCCTTACCACAGAACAGCACTTAGGTCAGGGGATAGTCCAGAGCCAGCATCGCTTCTCTTTTTTGTTTTGTTTTGTGTTTTTGTTGGAATGAGAATATGTAATACAAAAATAAATATGACTATAAAGGATGCTGTTCTGACTTTCTAGAAAATAGCCCCCATGTTTCGTTTAGAGAAATCTTAAGAGAAAGGGCATACATCCACAAATTCACTTTGTTTGCATATGCAGATTAAAATGTGCACATACACATTTCCAAGGACTATTTTCCATATCTGGGCAGTTTCATCCTAATAAAGTCATTTGTGAATGGGTACTGCAGCTCTCATTGACATCAATAAAGTAGCATTACCTGTTTTTTCTCTGCTACATCTTACAGAAGAATAAACTGGTGAGAGTATATATTTTCTATATATATATATATATAAATGTGTATATATATATATATATGTTGACTTGTTACATGAAGATGTTAAAATTGGTTTTTAAAGGTGATGTAAATAATGATTTCCTTAATGAAAAAAAATACATATTTTGTATTGTTCTAATGCAACAGAAAACCTTTTAATTTCTTTGGTTCCTGTATATTACATGTATTAAGTGTAAATATTAATCAGACAGGTTTAAAAAACGTGCATGTATGTATACAGTTGCAAGTCTGGACAAATGTATAAAAATAAACCTTTTATTTAAGTTTGATTACCTGCTGCATGACGACACGTGCATGGGGAACCCTGTGCATCTGTACACTCGACAGAAAACGTCTTAAGTCAGGTCAGATGGTCATCCAACACGACAGTATTCCATTTCTAGACATGACCTCTGTGGCTTATGCTTTGTGAGAAAATGTGCTTTGAATCCAAGGGTCTTAATTTTTTTCTTATTAATCAACCACTCTCAACATTAAAGAACTCACAGAGCGACTTCACAAATCTTAAAATCCCATTGGAAACATAACCAGGACTAGTTTGGTGTTCCTAAATGCTGGCATACAGGCATATTACCATTTGTGGTAAAAATCTTGGGGTTTACAGCCAGTTTTGATGTAATCTGCTTAGTGATATTAATTTGTCATTTTTATTATTAAATTTGATTTCTTTATGTGATGTCATGAATTGTACATACTGCAGTGTGAATTTTTTGGTTTTTTTTTTTTTTTAATCTTTTAGTGTTTACTTCCTGCAGTGAATTTGAATAAATGAGAAAAAATGCATTGTCTCTAACTTGAAATGACTTATTTTTTTTGTGGGCTTTCTCTGCTTTTTAGGTTTTCCATTAATGTTAAAGTCCAAGGTCATAAAGAGAAAAAGGAAAAAAAAGCAATAGATCATGTATTTGTCTGTATCAGAAAAATGAAGGGGAAAAATAAACAACTGACCAGCAAGTTAGTATATTTAGAAACCTGTAATTAAAGTATAGCTCAAAATGACAGCTGGCCTGTGGTCTGTCTTCCATTTCTCAGTATGTAACTGAATGACCACTACATGTTTTTTTTTTTTAAACTGGAGTTTGTACAGTGTTCCAAAATAAAGTTTATTAGATACATATACTTTGTCCTAAGATTTTTATCAGAGGCTTTTCTTTCATTTTTAAAGGGATTGTTTTTTTTAAATCTAAGAAAAAAATTGTGTCACTTTCCAGATAAAGCTGCGTGCGTGCAGGAGAGGAGCTGAACACGGTGACTTGTAGACATGTATGATCAGTGATGGAGACCATTTTACTTTTGTATTTGCAGTAACGAAGACTGAGTTCCAGGCGCCTATCTGAGCCAGAGTTCTGCCACTGAGCTGTATCCACAACTCTGTTTCCTCTCTCTGTTTGGAAACAAGGTCTCTACGTTGCTTAGAGTATCCCTGAGCTCACAGTGTTGTCCACACAAGCTTTGAACTCTTCTTTCTTTGGCCTCCTAAGGAGTTAAAAAGTATGGATCTGAGCCATCAGACCCAGCTTATTTAGGGGGAAAAGGGGGCAAGGGAATAAACACTTGTTTTTCTTGCAATCTAATATAGTAATGGTTTATATTTCTTCATGAGCTATTGATAATTGAGGAGGAAGGCATTTTCCTGACAACAAATTTTATTTTCTGGCAGTAGACTATTCTTCAATTCCATCAGCCATTCTCAACAGGTTTATAGATGTTTAGGCTGAGGTACAGCTCCGTGGCTGAGCCCTCGCTAACATTCACAAAGCCCCAGCCCAGAACTTAGAGACATACCTTGCTAGTACTGGCTATTATGCATAATGGCAGGTTTTGTCTTACTGGTTATATAGATTTGAACTTCAAAATGAGAGATGGAAAAACCACCTCTTTTTATTTACGTGGTGAGAAAACCCAAGTGCATTGCCTGAGATGAATTTTTAAAAGGACCACCACCAGTTTATGTTTATACACACACACACACACACACACACACACACACACACACACACACACACACA
>JADRCD010203975.1:29216-43440 GCA_019843815.1 Montemys delectorum
ACACACACACACACACACACACACACACACACACACACACACACACATATATATAACTAAAGCATAGCATCTTTAATATGAAGAGTCTTCAAAGCCAAATTGAATTAGAATTACCCATGCTATGCAAAGTTCTATTTCATGCTTAATTGGCCTGGGGAATATCAACAACAACAAATTGAAATTTCATTCCCTGCCCCTGGGATCACTAACCTGACCTGTTCAGCTAGAGCAAATAGATTTTAAATGTTAAATTGGTAAATGTGCTGTGCCCCGGTTTTTATTCCACAAAATGTGTAGGCAAGATGATGCTATGGCGTCTCTTAAGGGTTGGTGCTCTGCTGGCAGCATGTAGCATTGAGTTAATACTCCACTTCTGTAAGTAGTTAACACAATACTAATTGCATTTTCAAGATGCTATCTTCTGGAGTGGACTACAGACCGCTCCTCCAAAAATCAGTTAATGGAGTCCCAAATTAGCAGAATAACTGGAAATAGTCTTAGTCCTATAAGTCCTGCCACACTTGACCCACTCCTAGGAGCCTGTGCAAGTAAACGGATTGGACTTTAGAGCCTTTTGCAGCTTTTTTAATGTCACAAGAGGAGCTGCCAACTACCTCTTGTTTTTTTTCCAAACATAATGGAAATGTTCCCCCAACTTTGAGAAAACTGCAATCTCGTCTCATTTTTATTTGTCACTTTTGACCTTTGAGACCACTGTACAAGAAGCAATGTTTTACAGGTATGGTTCCTGTTAATCAGTGCCCCAGAGAGGAAGGCTGCTCCAGGTTTCTTGCCTGTGGCTGTTTCATTCAAAGACAACAGTGGGGTGCTCTCATGTAATCAGGGGCTGAAGCCTTTCCTCTGTCAGCCTTTGTAGCGGGTAGCCCCTTGAAGTTTTGAGCACCCCATTGGCTGTCTTAGCCAACCTCGTGGTGTCTTTACGTCTGCCTTTACCTCTGGCCTGGTTTTGTACATTGATTTGTATTCATCTTCCACAGTCACACAGGCACCTTCGGATGTAGTTTTCTGGGGGAGAAAGGAAGAGCCGTCTTCACTCTGTCCCCTTCATAATTTAATAGGCTCCCTCTCAGCTAACTTTATGTTGACTGAGGCTGGAGTCATCTGAGAGGAGGGAATCCCAATTGAGAAAATGCCTCCGTAAGATCAGGCTGTAGGCAAGCCTATAGAGCATTAATTAGTGATTAATGTGGGAGGGTCCAGTCCACTGAGGATGGGGACACCTCTGGGCTGGTGATGCTGGGCTCTCTAAGAAAGCAGGCTGAGCAAGCCATGGGAAGGAAGCCAATAAGCAGCATCCCTCCATGGCCTTTACATCAACTCCTGCCTCCAGGTCCTTGCTCTGTTTGAGTTCCTGTCCTGACTTCCTCTGATGATGAGCTGTGATGTGGAAGTATAAACCAAATAACCCCTTTCCTCCCAGGTGGTTCAACACAGCGCTAGTAACTAAGTTACCCTCAAACAACAAATTGACTCTCCCTTACCTCTACGTGGAACAGAGCATCATTCACTTATTTAAACTTATCAAAGCAGGCACCTGAGCGCTGGCTTCATGGTTTTGGTCTTGGGTTAGGCCTGAGAGGAGATTGTATAGGCTGTGTGGCTAATAGAGAGTCTGTGGGGCATCCCCACCGAGCAGGACCTATTTGGTTTTCTCAGGATTGAGGAGATGGGGTGACCAGCTACAGTTCCCTCAGGGGAACAGTAGAACCTGGTCGGGCCAGAGGATAGGAGTGCTACCCCTTATTTTGCTGAAAGAAGATACACTGAAAACCAGCACATATGTGAAAAACCCCAATCTAGCCATCAGGAGCTTTTCCAGGCGGTGTGATGAGTGCCGCATCTCCCACAAGTAAGCCGTGACCTTCAACCAAGACCTTTCCTCTTCTAATTGTTTCCTTCCTGCCAATGAAACTAAAATTTCCCTCACAAGATCACAGCTTTAGGATTTGATACATCCTCACTTTGGCAGTCTGAAAGCTTTTACAAATAGGGTGGGCATTTACTATAACTAAAGCCTTTTAGGAGGAAGGGGCAGGGCAGGGTTTTACGATGTAGCACTGCACCGTTGTAGCGCAGGCTAGCCTTCAGTTTGCAGCAACCTAGCTTCATTCTCCCAAGGGTCTTGGATTACAGGCATGAGCCACTACCTCCTACCCATCCTTGCTTTCCTAAAGACAGGAGGTTAAAATACAAAAAGCAAGTATCTTCTACTCTTCCCCACTCCCAGCACCACACAGACACTTAGAGTCTTAGAGTCTAAAATGTGGTTTCACATATATAGCTCTGAGCATCTGTAGTAATGTAAGGTGTGACAGGCTCGAGCACGCTTTCACCTCCACAATCAAATGTGCTGATAACCTCACTCTGTCTGTACAAACATCTTTCCAACATGAAGAGCATGAGCTGGGGAGCTTGAGACGCCATTGTGATTGCTTGCCACCCCATGAGATGCCGTGAGCATCATTGCCAGCTCCTGCCATGGAACATGACCCTCCAAAGGGGATGTGTTCTGTTCACTTTGGAAATGTGTGCTTAGAACAAAACAGAGCTGCTCCAGAAAGGAAGTCCTGGCCTGCTTTTCATGATGTTGCCCCGGGGAAGTCTATAATGTGACTTCAACAGTGTCCAGAAATTCAAGATCACCCACTCAGAAACCAGGCAACCAGAGACAAACACCAAGTTCTGTCCTTACCTCCCACCCTAGCCAGGGAGAGCTGTCAACATGTAATCTGTCTCCTTTTATAACACTGTCTTTCAGACCTCTTCAGAGTGCTAAGATCATCTGTGTTCAACGCTCTCTTCCATTAAGACTCTTTCCTACACCTACATCAGCAACACTAAACATCCCACCCTTCAAACAGCTCAGACTTCAAGTTCCTTCTAAGTAGTTAGCCATCCTAAAGTTTATGTTTCCTCTAACTTATGTCTACCCATCTACCTTGTCATACTATTAACTTCTGAACTTCAGCTTACCCCAGTTTCAAATTCAGTGTGCATGCTTTCTCCCAGGTTTTTATAATAATCCTTTCCCCATATTGGATAACCATGACTCAGAAATGAGTTCCTCCTTGACATTGGTTTATGGTCACTACCATTCATGTGAGAGTTCCTTAATCTGTTGCTTCCCACCTGTCTTCTATGCCATCACTCTGAGCTTTGTCGAGTCATCTCAAGTTCTCAGTATCTGCTTGGCCTTTCTCCTCCCATCTTTTTAAAGACATTCTAGTTCAAAATCGAAAGAACTCACTGGGCTGTTCAAACAAAACCATCGATGGCAATCGAAGCCTAGTGTGAATTCAGTTAGATTATTCCATTTATCCAAGGTCTTAGACATCTATCCCTGCCTTCCGTATAACTCACTGCCTCTGAGCACTCCTGCCTTGGTGCCATAGTCCTTGGTGCCTTCAGTCCTTTACTATTCTTTGCCAAAGGATTATTCACCACTATGGGATAAATGTGTTATTGAGCCCTCTACAAATGCATAACACTTTTTGTAAACTTCCCTTATTGCACCCGTTAGAATAAATAATATACTTCAGACTCCTATTAAAAAGTAAAAGGCATGCAAATGGTAGTTCTTAATGATAAAGATTCTGGACCTCATATAAGCTACAATTAATATTAGCCTACCTCATATCCCCCAAGGAACTATGAATTCTTGTAGATACAGAAATGGCAACTGGTACCAAATGCTAACTAGCTCACCCATTAGCCATTGCAGTGTTTTGAATGTGGCAACGTCCCTATTGTGACCAAATCACTAGGATTTGGGTGGAGCCATACATGACAACTGATGTAAAACTTATCTCAGGTGATGCTAAGCTGCTAGATAGGATTTCCCTTTATTCTGATTCCACAGACTTGGCATAAATATGTCTAACGAGTATGTTCTGTTTGCCTAGGGTTGGAATGAGAATTCATTTCCTATCCCTTGAGAAGAAAGAAGATCTTGTCTGAAATTGTGCCGCACTCAGAATAGTTGTGACTAGCCCTGAAAATGTACATCTAGAGTATGTTCAGGATGAGTAGGTGTTTCTAATGATGATGGACTAGCTTACTTTCTCTCGTGAAGCAGAGCTGATAGAGGTCATTCCTGATTTCCACTCATTATAAGGCTGGAGGTTGTAAGGAAGAGAGAAGAGATATCTGGCATCAAGGCTTTTTAACATAAAAGGGATATTTTAGAGTTAGTCCTTAGTTGAAGGACCATGAGGACAGATGGCTATAGTAAGAATGAGAACAGCAGTTCCAAGTCCAGCATCCCTGCCTTTGCTAATGTGAGGTCATATCCTCACGGTCCAGATTTGACTTCCTGGACTGAAGAAGAAAAAAAAAAAAAAAAAAACAGGTTTTTTTGCTTTCATGCTTGAGAAAAGCAGGATGTCTTTTAATCTTAACTATTTAAAGGATAATCCTTTCTTCCTACATCAAAGATAAGTCTGTTGGGAATCCATACATTTAAATCAGATTTATTTCTAGTGTGTTTTTGTCCTGTGGAGGCTCACGGAAACCATGGACTTCGTGGTGATAAACGGCCCTAGAGGTCTAATTTGGATCTGAAATGTGTCCTGAAATCCTACATGTTAAGCAACTGGCCCCAAGAGAGGCAGCACCCACCGAGAAGGGGTGGGGCCCGAGAAGATGCGAAGCTATCTTAGCAGGAGCTCCTCCTGGCATCCCTTCACCTCTTTGTGAATGCTAGGAAGATGGTTACTTAAAAAGTGAGCAAGAGGCCGGGCGGGCGGTGGTGGCGCACGCCTTTAATCCCAGCACTTGGGAGGCAGAGGCAGGCGGATTTCTGAGTTCGAGGCCAGCCTGGTCTACAGAGTGAGTTCCAGGATAGCCAGAGCTACACAGAGAAACCTCGTCTCAAAAAACCGAAAAAAAAAAAAAAAAAAAAAAAAGTGAGCAAGAAGCAGCCAAGATTTACCATACACCTCATCCAAGTTTCCCTTCTATTAGTAACATTTTGATTAATGTAGTACGTTTGGTATAATTGATGAATCAATATTACTATATTAATAGCTAAAGCCCACAGTTTACATTAGTCTCAATTTTTGTATTTATTCATTATTTATTATTTGATGAATTATAGTGTAGCACTATCATATTATCCTATAGAACAGATTCAGCACCCTAAGACTCCCCCCTGTCCATCCGTGGCTCTCTCCTTCAGTCCAACTACACATCCCTGAGAACACTATAGCTCAGGAATTGCTCCTTTTCTAGAACGTTTTGTAGTCAGAACCTAACAGTACGTACCTTTTTCAGAGTTGCCCCTTTCACTTAGTGATAGGCACTAAAGATTTTTCTACATCTTGTGGTTTGATAGTTCACTTACTTTTATTGCTGATAATGACCCATTTCTGAATCATAACAAAGTTTGCTTGTGTGTTGACCTATTGGAAGACATATTAGCTGTTTCCAAGTTTGGATAATTATATGTAAAATTCTATAAACATTACCATGTAGATTTTTGTGAGAACAGTGGTCTCTGCACTTTTTTTTTTTGGAGAAGTCCCAGCCTTTCAGTAATTTAAATTTCCCAGCTTCCCTGGAATCAAGCAAGGCTTGGCTGAATCAGAATAGGCTAAATTAGGTTGCAGTGCTACACAACCCTAGACAAGGGATAGCTAGGAACCACACAGGTCTAATTCAGATCTGTGATATCTGTCTAGCCTCAATCAGAAGACACTCTCCTCTGCCTCACCCTCACTGCCGAGGTTGACAGTATGGGGCATACGTTTGCTTTGCTCCAACAGCTAGGACGTAAAATTATATAACTACATGAAAGAATGATCATAAACATTCACTAATGCATTTTAGTGCTTTGTTTCCTAGTGTTTAATAATGATCATTAGTCACTAAATTAAATGTGATTAAATTTTGATGTTTGCTTTCTTGTTCCAAATACAGATAATAGTGTCTAGAAGCAAAAAAAAAATGAGCCAGCCTTGAGGAATCAAGGCAATATTTGCTAATTCCAAGGAAGAGGCTTAGTTTGTAAGACTGCTCTTTGGAGTTGCTAAAGAGATGAGCAGATCTACTAAGATATTGATTATGTTTGGCATTTCTAACACTAGGGAACTCAAAGTGAACGAGAATAAATTATTTTCATCTAAGTTCACTATAAGAATATAGTGGTATTCACTTATGGCCCAATATAACAATATATCTACCATACTTCATTTTTTAAATTTTAGTTTTCTACCAGTTCCAAAGTAGGATATTCTGTTTGAATCTAAACACATTTGTGGTAGGTTGAATGAGAATGGCCCCTAGAAGCTTGCATATTTGCATGCTTATTCCTCAATTGGTAAAATATCTCAAAAGGATTAGGAGGCGTGGCCTCGTTGGAAGATGTGTGTCACTGTGGGTGTGCTTTGAGATTTCAAAAGCCCATGCCTGGCCCAGTGTCTACCTGCTGCAAATAAGAATGTAGATCTCAGCTACTTCTCCAGCACCATGCTTACCCGCCTACTGTCAGGACAACAAAGGATTAACCATCCAAAGTCTTAAGCCAGCCCCCGATTAAATGCTTTCATTTATAAGAGTTGCCTTGGTCATGGCGTCTCTTCACAACAATGAAACTGTGTATAAGACAACGTCCTAAAGCAAATTTTAATTCAAAAGATGAGCTTTACTTAGGACATTTGAATTTGTGGCTCTTGAACTCATCACCTGAATAAATTATTTCTTCTTCAATCCTTGCTGGCAATTTCTGAATGACCAGAATGTAGCTTATGAAAGTTCTTTATTGTTATTGGAACCATTCTGGGAACTAGATGTTTGCTCTTTTGTTAGCCTGTACAGAGAGACTTCTCTTCTCCCCTAACCTGCTGACCTTGGAAGCTTGCTCTCTGCTTCCTTCCTTCTTTGTCGGGTCTGTTATCTTAGCGTTGCTGTGGTCAAGAACAATCCGTGGTCCTGTCCAGCCCTCCCAGTGCCATTTGAGCTATGATTCCACAGGAGCCCCTGCTGTTCCTACTGAAGTCCCTCCTACACAAGAATTCTCCTTAGATCCTATCTCAAACTTTATTTTTCTTCCATATAGGCATGTCTATAAACTTCTCCAGGGTTTTTAGTTCACCGTTTTCCCCACACCTGCCTCTGGAGAGAAGCTGGCATGGAGCAGAGGACTCAGTGTTTTATGAATGAGACAATAAGAAGCAAGAAGGAAGGAGGAGAGATTATCTCTCAAGTGTGATACACGGTGACTGCCATTCCAACACATCTGAAGGGGAAGCCTTGAGATATAAAGTGCAATAGAACACAAGCCTTTGAATCTCAAGTCTTGAATTTAAAGATTCTTAAAGTCAAAGTGAACCTGCTTGAGTTTCAGCCTCATGATCTGAAAATGAACCTGGTATCCTGAACACAATGTCATCTACATCAACATGTTAGACAAAGTGATATTCACCTGCTTGATTTTCTAATCATGCCTATGTTTTTAATCATAACAACTGTATTTGTTCATGCAAACTATCAAGTTTCAGAAGGGCACATAAAAAATTAAGATATTTTAATTCTTTTTTTTAAAAGTAATAAGTCATGAGTAATTACTCTGCAAGAATTCAAATGAGATAAAACAGTAATACATATTAAAATTAATAGATACATTTATAATATACTAAGGTATCTTACTGAATGATAGAAGGCAATATATAAAAATCAGATTTAATCAATGTTCATATTTATACATGATGCTTTTAATTTACTCATTAACAATACCATCCTTATTTATTTGTTTGTTTATTTTTATTAGATATTTTCTTTATTTACATTATTATTATTATTATTATTATCCATTGAACTGAGTACAGGGTCCCCAATGAAGGAGACAGAGAAAGGACCCAAGGAGCTGAAGGGTTTGCAGCCTCTTAGGATGAACAACAATATGAACTAACTAGTACCCTCAGAGCTCCCAGGGACTAAACCATCAACCAAAGAGTACACGGGGGGGCTCATGGCTCCAGCTGCATATGTATAGCAGAGGATGGCCAAGTCGGTCATCAATGGGAGGAGAGGTCCTTGGTCCTGTGAAGGTTCTATGCCCCATTGTAGGGGAATGCCAGGGCCAGGAAGTGGGAGAGGGTGGGTTGGTGAGCAGGGGAAGGCGGGGAGGGAACAGGATATTTTTTTCTTTTTTTTTTGGAGGAGTAACTGGGAAAGGAGATATCATATGAGATATAATTCAACCACCAATAAATTAAATACTGTCTCTATTGATATAAAATAGCATTAATATTTTCTCTTTATCTTTTTAATATTTATGCATGTGGTTTACACTGTGACGATTACGCTGTGTATGGCATTTGTGCTCTTCTGTAGCAGACTCTGTTTCCCAAAAATGGGCACATGGTATTTCCTCAGTGGGGTCTTAGTCTCCATCCTACCTGTACCTGGCCAAAACATGTGACCTCACTGATGAATTGAATATGACACAAGTAACATTGCCTGGCCCATAAGGCCAGGTCATAGCAGGTGATGCAATAGCTTTTATTGGCTCTAATGCTTTGGACAATAGCCCTGGGACCCAAGCCACCATGTTGTGAGAGAGGCTAAATCACAAGGAAAGCCTGTGTGCTGTTGTTTTGTCCAATGTATCAGTTGCAGTCATGAGCGATCAAGCTTTTTGATGATTCCCTCCTTAGGGCTACTTTGGCTAAAACCAAATGAAATGGAAAGAATTGTCCCTCCAAAGTCATGCCAGAATGACAGATTGATGAGCAAGATAAACATTGACATTCAATTAAATCCTGCATACACACTTTCTCATATTTGTCATCATTGTCTGCCAATGTAACCTAATGGCATGTGATTCGGGCCATATACATCTCTATGTGTCATTGCATAGTTAAATTATCCTATTGCATAGTTAAGTTATCCTCTCATTGTGTGTGTGTGCCTGTTTTGTTGAATAGAATAGCTAAGGGATTATCTCACTATGTAGCTGAGGCTGACCTCAAACTTTTAAACCTTCTGCCTCAGCCTCCTGATCCCAACTTTCCTATTGTTGTTGATATAGACGATTGATAAAAATGTCTTTTCACACACTCATTGAGTATTACAATTCTTATCATTTTTGTAGAATCAATATTAGAGGAAAAAAGTAAATGTTTCCCATCCCTTGAGTACATTAATTGACTTCATTTGGCTCAGTAAAATAAAAAAGGTATTTAATTATTACTGTTTCTTCAGAGTGCCTGAACCCCAGATGAAGTTGTACTCCTTGATCTTCCAGTCTTGGGTGGCTTCTAGCATGCCTGGGCATATGTGCCTCAAATACCTATTCCCTGGTTCCATAGTCACATTGTGGTAGTCATTCTTCTCACTGCTTCTTGTTCTTAGTGAGAGAGTACTCTCATCACATGCAGTAATGTCAGTAGGGCCTCCAATACTATCTGCAAATCACTGGAACCTACACATCTCATCATATATATACATATACGATGCATATGTATATATATGCACACACACACACACACACATACACGGGGGGGGGGAAGGTGATGAAGGTTGGGATTTTCAGATAGAATTAGTAATATAAGAAATCCCAACAAAGATACCAAATGTAACTGCCAATGTTCTTTTAAGAAGAAACAGTGGGAAGAAAAAGTGTGACTACGGAAACAGGGAATAGGTGTTTGAGATGCACATGCCAAGACATGCTTGGAGTCACCCAAGACTGGAAGAATCAAGGAATATATTCTCCTTTAGTGACTCTGCAGGGAGTGTGGCCTGCTGTCACCTTGACTTTGGTTCACTCACAATAATTTCAGACAGCCAGTCTCCAGACCATTGTAAATATAAAATTCTATTATTTTAAGCCACTAGAAAAAAACTTTTTTTTTTTTCTGGTTTAGCCTAGGGCTCTTATCACTTGCTACTATGTGAGATAGAAAGAAAATACGGGAGAATCCATTTCTATCCCTCAAATAGCTTTCTCTGGTAGACACAAGCTCCAGGAAGCATACATAAAATCATTGGAGGTTTGTCCATTGTGTAAATCAATGGTGGTTAGAATTGTGTACTTGCTGTCCTGTGGACAATCATAAAGCAAAGATGGGCTACTTGTGCTGAGGCATGTATAGTCTAAGCTGGGGTGTACATGCATACGTACACATTCGTGTGTCCGTACACACGCATCTTTATAAACAGACTTAGTTCAAAGTAAGGGCCTCCCTGCGGCATACACTTTGATATATGCGGTAGTTCAGAGCTCATAACATGAAAGTATAGCTTGACTCTTCCCCTTTTGGAGATATAATTGCAGTCATGGAATGGAGAAAAACAAGGAATCCCAGATAACAGAGTCCAAAGATCCTAAAGAACTAGGTTAATCTCACTGTGGCTCCGAGCATGTCATAAAACATCAGTGTGCACTGCCTTCTTCTGTCCTTCTTTCATGAGAACTGTCCCTTTATTGTCAAGGTCTAAAAACGGCAAGACATACCAAATGAATCTGCAGTGATGTTTGAAAAATTTGCTCTGACACATTTGGAACATACCCACTGTTCAAACTCTGCCAGCTATGAGATGCTGATCCGAAAAGCCGGCATGGCCCATTGGGAAGCCACATCCGGGTACCTGTTACCTGCTACTGTCATCTCTGCCTAGGGCCAGCATGGAGCCAACGTATCCAGTGGTCCCTCTGCTCTGTGTAAACAGAGGCTGCTGGGAGGGAGTCAGCCGCACTGTTTATAAAAACAGGAAAGGAAAGCTGTCCGGACTAGACAGCGTGGGGAGACCGCCCACTGGCCTCCTTCCAACCAGCAGCCTCAGCCTTTGAGGAGCCCCCTTAATGAAGGAAGCATCCTGATCGGCCCCGACTTTGCAAGTATTGTATATGTCTTCATTTGTAATCGGAAAATGTCCAACTGAAACCTCTTCCCTGAAGTTTGGAAGCAAGAACAAGTTCGAGTGATTGTCTCCATTGGTATGTGGGTATAAAACGAGAAGGAAAATTCTAAGATTGGCCCAAAGCCCTGTATTCCATCACTGCATGGTGGATTTCAAATGTATTTATATCCCCCACTTCCTCCCTTAGGGTGAGAAATAAAACCTGCCAGATTTCATTTAGCATGTATCATTTTTATACTATAATACATTCTGAAATAAATCATTAATATGATTATGAATAATAAAGCATATAAAAAGTTCTCTAGGAATGAAGTAAGTCAAAATGGAACAATTGATGTTGTAAGCCATGGGCAAAACAGCCATGATCCGTGGTGTAGAGAAACTCGAGTCGGTGGAAAAGCAATTCATACATATATTCATTCATCCAACAAAATATTTGCTAGCATTCACTTTATAACAGTACTGTGCAAAGTCTTAGAAATAGAAAAACTAGCAGAGATGGTGTCTGCCCCTATACTAGAGAGGCCAAGCTCATCACTAGTTACAGTTCAGATAATGTCCAATGGTAAAGCATGTATCCTAAGCATGATAGTCAGATTTTTTAGGGGAAATAATATTTCCTTAAGATGTAGTAAGCAGTAGAATTAACACTCAGAAACAGAAATCCTGAAATGTAGGTCTGGATTTGTAGCTCTATAGCTCAGTAGTATAGCACTTGCCTAAAATGTTCAAGGTTCTGTACAGGATCCCAAGCACTGAAAAATGAGAGATCTGGGAGAGGGGGAGAGAGGAGGAGAAGAGGGAAGGGGATGGGAGTGGGAGGGAGAGGGACAGGGAGAGGGGGAGACATATTAAAATAACTGAAATGTTATCACAGTGGCTGAGATCTCTTAAATAGGTCTTATAGTTAAGGAATATTAAGGTCATTAAATGCTGGTGCTCTGGTTAGTTGTTGAGCAATGTTTGTCATAAAAAGTTCTTCAACCATTATGTAGGAGATAGCTGCTAAATATACTGAGACAAAAGTATACGCCAGTGAATCCAATTGATGACAATGGAGATGCAGAGATGTGGATGCTGCAAGGGTATTTGTGGGAGACGTACGGGAAGCCTTGGTGATGAGGGAGTCAACAGAGAAGAAGGAAAAGGACACACCAAAGATGGCTTCCACTTCTCCAAATTGACCAAGAGGTGAACTCAGTTTCACATAATTAAATTGGACGTGTCTCAATTCTCTTTAAAAGATAGTCAGTGAAGAGTTGGATAAGTAAGTGGTTTCAGGGAAGAGAATTATTTTTGGCCAACACTTTAATCTTGGGATCTGTCAGCTTGCAGTCAGTTGGTTATGAAAGTCCTGGATCCAAAGAGATCCCTCGGGAACTTGTGAGCACCCCATGCCAGAAATATAGACAAATGTGTTTGCGTCTTTCCACAATCTCAGAATTTTTTTTTTTTTTAATTTAGTGCCTTAGCAGTTTCAGTGACAGCAATTTGTCATAAAAATCCATTTTACCTGGTAGCCTGGCTGAGACAAAAGCAAATACTTTATTCCAATCTTAATTAATAATATCAAGTCTCAAATTACCCATCACACAGAAAACAGACCTATGTCTTCCATTCCTCTATGTGTGTGTGTATATGTGTGTGTTTGTCTGCCTGCCTCCCTCATGTATCCATGGGCATTACAGAATGAATAAAAGTTAAGGTGGTTTCAGAAGGGGGCTGAGAAAGAGTCGGTGTTAAAAAGATAACAAACTAGACCAGTATTTGGAGGGAACTGGAGCTGGAGACAGGTTTGAAAAGGGAGCTGCAGAATTCAGCTACAAGATGAAATGTCAACCATAGTCTGAAGGAAGAATCATAGGCAAAGTCCCAATCCAGATGGACAAGCAGGTGGTTGGGCAGCAGTCAACAGCGGGAGGTGAGAGGAATTAGAAAATGCACATGTATTGTATCAGGTGATAGGTTGATATGAGAACATGCCATTGCAGTGTTAGGTGTTCAGACCTCTGTGGGTACAGGCGAGGAAGTTACACTCCTTCCTTAGTATGACTACTTGGGTAATTCTTTGACCTGGTGTTTCTAATACGAAATTAATACACCTATGGGCCTTTCCAGATCCCTTTCTCCTCAGCACGTGTATATGGTAGTTCCCTTTATATTCCCATGAACTAAGTCATTTATCTGTCTATGTGGGATGGGTGGTACCCAACTGAAGGAGCAGTTTCTTGGTCTACACAGTAATGCAATCATCATTTATACCTCATAATGGAGTAAGAAGTGGCTTGTAAAACGAGAGAGAGAGAGAGAGAGAGAGAGAGAGAGAGAGAGAGAGAGAGAGAGAGAAAGGAAGAAAGGAAGGAAGGAAGGAAGGAAGGAAGGAAGGAAGGAAATAAAAGAGACTTGTAAATGGAGTCTCCACTGTGGAGCCTAAAACCATTATTCTTACAGTATGGCGTAACGTAGAGTACATAGGATAATCTCAACAAAGATGCTATACTTAAGATGCAATCTCTCGCAGAGAACCTTGATAGATTTTCTATTTTCAAGAATGAAGGGTGAAGTATCTTCGAAGAGACATGCCAGCAGGAGAAACACGGAAGGGATGTGGAAACCTGAAGAAAACAATGTTGAAAGATGGCACTTGTTAAATGCCACCTTGATCAAAGGTATACATAGTGTGTGTGTGGGACACTTGTGCTCAGTGGGTGTATGACATTTGTGCCCAGTGTGTGTGTGTGTGTGTGTGTGTGTGAGACACTTGACCCAGTGTGGGTGTGTGACACTAGTGTCTGGTGTATCTGTGTGTGACACTAATGTCTGGTAAATGTGTGTGTGTGTGTGTGTGTGTGATACTTGTGCCCAGTGTGTGTGTGGGACACTTGTGCTCAGTAGGTGTATGACATTTGTACCCAGTGTGTGTGTGTGTGACACTTGACCCAGTGTGGGTGTGTGACACTAGTGTCTGGTAAATGTGTGTGTGTGTGTGTGTGTGTGTGTGATACTTGACCCAGTGTGGGTGTGTGACACTAGTGTCTGGTGTATCTGTGTGTGACACTAATGTCTGGTAAATGTGTGTGTGTGTGTGTGATACTTGTGCCCAGTGTGTGTGTGGGACACTTGTGCTCAGTAGGTGTATGACATTTGTGCCCAGTGTGTGTGTATGTGTGACACTTGACCCAGTGTGGGTGTGTGACACTAGTGTCTGGTAAATGTGTGTGTGTGTGTGTGTGTGTGAGATACTTGACCCAGTGTGGGTGTGTGACACTAGTGTCTGGTGTATCTGTGTATGACACTAATGTCTGGTAAATGTGTGTGTGTGTGTGTGTGTGTGTGTGTG
>JADRCD010203976.1:0-16441 GCA_019843815.1 Montemys delectorum
GTAGACCAGGCTGGCCTCGAACTCAGAAATCCACCTGCCTCTGCCTCCCAAGTGCTAGGATTAAAGGCGTGCACCACCACTGCCCGGCAGAAACCATCCATTTTGATTTTATCAGGTCTGTGGGCCCCTTAGCCCAGGAACATATTTTTAAGACATGAACTTGAAAATTACATGAAACTCAAATGCAAGTACTCAAAGGATACAATCACTCATTTGCTATTTTGTTGTTGGGCACCTTGTCTGTTCTCTCCTTCCACTGTGTACATGCAGAGGATCAAACTTCAGGTTTGGCCCCAGGATCCTTCACTGCTGAACCCTCTTCCTGGCCCCATATTTACTGTTTCCTATTCCTGCTTTGATGGACAGGACTGACAGTAGTCACACACACACACACACACACACACACACACACACACACACAATGTGATACTTTTTTCTTTTTCTTTTTTTGGTTTTTCCAGACAGGGTTTCTCTGTGTAGTCCTGGCTGTCCCGGCACTCACTCTGTAGACCAGGCTGGCCTCGGTCTCTGCCGCCCAAGTGCTGGGATTAAAAGCGAGCACCACCACCGCCCGGCTTTTTTTTTTTTTTTTTTTTTTTAAGACAGGGTTTCAATGTGTGACCAGCTCTAGGCTGTCCTGGATCTAACAAACTGGAAAAAAACCCAAACAAACCACATCCACATACTGAGCGGTGAAGTAGGCCTTTAATCCCCGCTATAGGAGGCTAATCTACCACCCAGTCTCAAAAAAAAAAAAAAAATTTTTTTTTTTAAAGGGCAAAATGTAAGCACAGGGGCTGGAGAGATGGCTCAGCGTTTTCGAGCACTGTATGCTCTTCCAGAGGTCCTGAGTTCCATTCCCAACAACCACATGGTGGCTCACAACCATCTCCAATAGGCATCCGGTGCTGTCTTGTGCGTCTGAAGACAGCGACAGTATACCCACATACGCGAAAGAAATAAACCCTTTAAAAAAAAAAATGTAAGCACGACAGCTGGCAAGCGTGCCCTATCACCACTGCTTAAAGAGCAGCGGGCCCGCCCTCCAGACGCCCAAAGGTCAAGGAATTTGAGGCGGGGTCCGCGTGAGTTCGCTCGCCGCGGGACCCTACCCCGGGTAGCTTCCCAGCCTCGCGGAGGCCCCAGGTCCTTTCCGGCAGCCGGAAGAGACGTAAAGAAGGCGGGGCTGCGTTTTAGAAACCGGACCGTGAAGCTTTGCGCTTCCTCTTTCCAGCCAGCGCCGAGCGATGGGTGAGTGTTGCTGCGGGCCAGGTCGGGCGGTGGGGAGCGAGTTCCATCCGTCTCCATCCTGCCTCACAGCCCGGCCAGGCGCATGCCTGGCCCGACCGTGGGCCACGAGCAGCCGTGGCAAGGGACTGCCGTGGGCTTGGGCGGCCGAGATCGCTGCGCCCGGCTCCGGGGCTAGGGGTTGCGAGCGGTCGGTCCAACATGGCTGCCGCGGGCCGCACGCGGATGATGACACCTAGGTATGCTGCACACTCCCGACCGCGGCGTGGGGAAGCCAACCTTGGAGAGCTGAGCGTGCGGCCCGCGCAGCGCGGGGGCTCGGGAGCAGGCTAAGTGGCCGGCACCGAGGCCCGGTTGCTCAGGCTTGCGTCCTCGCTCCCGACACACAGGCATCTCTCGGGACAACTGGCACAAGCGCCGCAAGACCGGGGGTAAGAGAAAGCCCTACCACAAGAAGCGGAAGTATGAGCTGGGACGGCCTGCTGCCAACACTAAGGTGCGTGCGGGGGGTGTCGCGGGCAGACCTGGGAGAGATCGATTCCCCTGCGTTATAGCGTGGTTGCGGGGTACACGAGTGTCTGTAGTCTCCTTTTAAGACTCTGGTTTCTGGGTACCGGGCATGTACATGTCCACGTGCTTTGTGTGCCCCGATCACCGAGCCTAGGAATGGGCTCCCTTCACTTAAGTACTGCAAGCTTGGTGTATTTCTTACTGGGGTTCTTCCTGTGTTTGAGACGTCTGGCTTTTCTTTTTGGAGGTAACTAGGGTGATGAAAAAGTATCCTTAGGCGTGGTTATGGCCGTCTTGGTCACCTGTATGCCACTTGCCAATGCAAGGACTTGTCATAGTTACACTGACTTGTTACCTCTATCCAGTTGAGGTTCCTCTCCTAGTCCCCTCTCTTCTTGATGACCATGTTCTGGTCTTCTTGCGTTTTCCAGATTGGCCCTCGCCGCATACACACAGTCCGAGTTCGAGGAGGCAATAAGAAGTACCGTGCCCTGAGATTGGACGTGGGGAACTTTTCCTGGGGCTCTGAGTGTAAGTGGGTGTGGATCTGCTTGAGTTTGTTCCTTGCTGAAAGACTCTGAATTGGAGAATTCTTTCCAGTGATCTGATCCCTTAACTCCTGCAACTAGAGGTGGTTTCTAGAATGAAGTGGGTAGATGTGTGTGCAAGTGCCCCAGCCCCTTGATTGTGACTTTCTCTGTACGTGCAGGTTGTACTCGAAAAACGAGGATCATTGATGTTGTCTACAATGCATCCAATAACGAGCTTGTCCGCACCAAGACCCTGGTGAAGAACTGTATTGTGCTCATTGACAGCACACCGTACCGGCAGTGGTACGAGTCCCACTATGCACTGCCCCTGGGCCGCAAGAAGGGGGCCAAGCTGGTGCGTTGTTTTTCTGTTGGGGGTTGAGGGGGAGGGCTGCCTTCTTGTGATGAAAGTACTGTCCAGTTCTGCTACTGAAGGAATGAGATGAATACTTTAGCGCTGAAGAAGGCAAGCATGGCAGCTTGGGTGTTCAAGGAAGCTTGTGACCTCTCTGGTGACAAATCCATTCGTATTTTTATTCAGACTCCTGAGGAGGAAGAGATTTTAAACAAAAAACGATCAAAGAAAATTCAAAAGAAATACGACGAAAGAAAAAAGAATGCCAAAATCAGCAGTCTTCTGGAGGAGCAGTTCCAGCAGGGCAAGCTTCTCGGTGAGATGGCTGTTGTGTTGGAGAACTGGGAGTTGGCGGTGTGCTTACACCCACCCACGCCCCATTCAGTGGGATACATAGAGGCTGGAGGTGGTTAATGGCTGAGCTGGGAGGCAGGGTAGAGTTGATGCCCTGGGTGGTGGTGCTGTCTCAGTGTAGAGTTGTCCAGCTGCTGAATTCTAAGTGAGGGCGAAGTGTATTGGAGGAGAGAGTTGGCCTCCACGCCTGCCCTCTGGGTATCAGGACAGTGTGGGCTTTTAAGGAGACAGGTAGGTGGTGGGGAGTCTCTTGCCCTTTTACTGAAGACCGCCTGTTCTATTTCAGCCTGTATTGCCTCAAGACCAGGCCAGTGTGGCAGAGCAGACGGCTATGTACTGGAAGGCAAGGAGCTGGAGTTCTATCTGAGGAAGATCAAAGCCCGGAAAGGCAAATAAGCTTCATTCGTAGCTCATGTAATAAAGGTGTTTGCTGTTCTATATGTATATTGTCTAGGTGTTTGGAGAGTTTTTTCTGCTCTCTGAGCAAACCTGAGAGGACTCATCTCTACTGTGCAGATGTACTGAAGGGCTCAGTCCTTGGAAGCCAGAATCCTAGTGTGGATTGGTGTGGCAGAGAGAGGCAGATGTTCTTCTATCCTGGGTTGGAACAATATTGAGGTGCTGTGTAAATCATGATTGTATTATCAGGCTAGAAAGGGTGTCCCTTTCCTTTGTAGACTTGAGGTGTAAGGGTTCTTTAATTGGTATATGTCTTTTTTTTTTTTTTTTTTTTTTTTTTTAAGATTTTTATGTGTATGAGTACACTATTGCCCTCTTCAGGCACACCAGAAGAGGCATTACTTGATTCCATTACAGATGGTTATGAGCCACCATGTGGTTGCTAGGAATTGAGCTCAGACTCTGGAAGAGCAGTCAGTGCTCTTAACTGCTGAGCTATCTCTCCAGCCCCTAATCTTGAGTCTTTAAGCATATAACTGGCTATACCTCCAGCCAGGTTCCAGGAAAGTCGGGGGACTGACATTAAGAATCTTCCCAGTGGTATTTAGCAACACATACTTGATTCTGCTGAAATATTTCACTTATAACTTGCACCACAGTCTCTTTTGGGGTGGGACATGGGTGTGAAGGTTAGATTAGAAGGGAGTGTCTTACACCTTTGAAATGGGTCTCACTAAACTGAAATGCCAATTTAGCCAGTGAGCTCCAGGAGTCCCTTTCAATGTTGGGATTTCGGGTGTACTCCGTTGTTCCTGGCTTTTAAGTGTATGCTTGGGAGTCTAAATTTAGGTCTTTCTGTTTGTATAGCAATTAGCATTTTATTGTCTGATCTCCCAACAATTCAAAGTTTGCTTTGAGGAGAATTTTTGAGGCAAAGTCGGTCCTGGCTGTCTTAGAATTTCAGGGTCCACAAGCTTCTGCCTCTTGTGACTGCTAAGATTAAAGGTGTGCACTACTGGAGCTTACAGTTCTAGAAGGTTAATCTGGCCCTAAGGGGAGGGGAGCTTTGAAGCTGGGCAGGCACCATGCTGTAGCAGCTAGCTGAGTTTGTCAGAAATAACAGGAGGGAGAGAGCTAACTGGGAATAGCTAGGGTTTTCAAACTTGCGGTGGTGGCGCACGCCTTTGATCCCAGCACTTGGGAGGCAGAGGTAGGTGGATTTCTGAGCTCGAGTCATTTCAATTGGCTGGTCAGAAACTCCCTCTGCAGACCAGGTTAGCCTTGAACTTAAGAGT
The DNA here is from genome assembly GCA_019843815.1 of Montemys delectorum. Lineage (NCBI taxonomy): Eukaryota > Metazoa > Chordata > Mammalia > Rodentia > Muridae > Montemys > Montemys delectorum. The sequence continues at coordinate 4,692 of JADRCD010203976.1, forward strand.
TTGCTTTTCCCTCTCCAGTGCTGAGATTGAAGTTGTGTGCCATCATGCCTGACCATGGGATTTTTGTTTATTTTTGAGATAGGGCTTCTCTATGTAGCCCTGACTGTCTTGGTGCTCACTCCAGTAGACCAGGCTGGCCTCGAACTCACAGGGACCCACCTGCTTGTTTCCTGAGTGCTGGGATAAAACTGACCAGCTTTATATTCAGAGGCAGGCGGCATTCAGCAGGGAAGTATGCTTTTGTAAACTGTTCGCAGGTGTGGGTGTATGGTGTAGCCTGGAGGTCTTGATCTCAGTTGATCCTTTCCCCTTGGTCTCACAATTATTAGCATGGGATTTTCAATGTTTTTTGTTCTACATTGCATGTGTTTGGTTGTTATGCTAACTGGAATGTACATCACATGTATGCTCTGCCCTTAGAGGTTAGAACCTGAAATAACTGTCTGGTGGTGAGCTGTTGTGGGTGTTAGGAAGGGCTCCGAGGTCTTCAGCAAGTTCTCTTAACTGCTGAGGGCTCTTCTCCAGTCTAGAGGTGTGTGTGTGTGTGTGTGTGTGTGTGTGTGTGTGTGTGTACGGACAGACAGACAAATTTCAGTGAGTCCCCAATGGCAGTAAGCACATTTAACCTGCTGAGCCACTAGACACTCGAAAAGGATGTTGAATCCCTAAGAGTGGAGTACAGATGGTTAGGAGCCACCTGACTGGATGCTGGGAACTAAGCAAGACCTCAGAGCACCAGCCAGCAAGCACTTTCCAACATTGAGTGTGTCCTCTCTGCATCCCAAGGTTGGCTTCAGTTTTTGTGGTAATCTTGCCTTAGCCTTCAGACTGGTAGGAGAGCAGGTATATGCCATTATGTCACATCAGGTTGTTTCTATGACATTTGTCTTCTGGTTTAGTTGTACTGAATGAAGCGAGTTCTCATGTGGCCTAGGCTGTAGCCATGTAACTCCTGATCCTCCCAACTCACTGTAGGTATGTGCCTTGCCTATTTGAACTTGAATCTCTAGCTGTCCTCCACTTCAAGGCAAATTTGAAATTTGGGACTTAATTAATATTCTTTTTTGTTTGTTTTTGTTTTGTTTTTTGAGATAGGCTTTCTCTGTATAGCCATGGCTGTCCTGGAACTCACTCTGTAGACCAGGCTGGCCTCAAACTCAGAAATCTGCCTGCCTCTGCCTCCTGAGTGCTGGGATTAAAGGCTTTCGTCACCACTCCCAGCCCCATGAATATTCTTAACAGGGTTTTAAGCTCAAAGATTCCAAGAAAGTGGGTGTGTGGGGGCTGGAGAGATGGCTCAGCAGCTCACATTTTTCAGCGTGCCCAGGTTCAATTCCCAGCACCCAACACAGCAACTCACTGTAATTTGGTTCCAGGAAATCCGATACCTTCACACAGACACCAGTATACATACAAAGTCATGGATGTGAGACAGGCTTTTCAGAGAGATGTCATCCTAGCTTTTCTTGGGTCTTAAATGTACCATCTCCCCTTCACTGTCTGCCCTCATTAGCATCTCCAAAAGCATTCCTCTTTTTTTTCTTTTTGTTTTTTGGTGTTTTGTTTTCTCAAGACAGGATTTCTCTGCATACCCCTGGCTATCCTGGAACTCACTCTGTAGACCAGGCTGTCCAAATCCACCTGCCTCTGCCTCCCAAGTGCTGGGGTTAAAGGCATGCACTACCACTGCCTAGTTGCATTCATGCTTTCTATATTCCTAATCTTGGGGTTTTATATAGAAATACATTGTCACTGTGATGTGCTATTGTCTGTATACTTAAGATTTGGATAAATGGCTCAGCCTGTGAAAACACTTGTCATACAAGTCAGGTGACCTAAATTTGATGTCCAGAAGCATAACTATAGAAATCCCCCTGCCTCTGCCTTCCCAGTCCTGGTGTGTTTTAATTGCTATTGAGCTGACCTAGCAGGTAAAGGCAGTTGGTGCCAAACTTGATGTCCTGAGTTTATGAAGTCCCTGGAACCCACGGGGTCAAAGAATTAAAAGATCTCTAACCATGTGTGTACACGCTGATAAATGTAGTCCAACTTTCATTTTAAAAACTGGAGGGGCCAGTGGTGGTTGGTGTACACCTTTAATCCCAGCACTTGGGAGGCAGAGGCAGGTGGATTTCTGAGTTCCAGGACAGCCAGGGCTACACAGAGAAATCCTGTCTCAAAAAAAACAAAAGCAAAACAATAAAACTGGAGGGGCCAAGAGAGGTAGGTCTTCCAGTGAGGACTCAATCAGTTCCCATATGGCAGCTCACAACTCACTTTTGAAGTTCCAGGAGTTAAGACACAATGACCCAGGGGATCTTTTGTTTTTCTGTATAGCCCTGGCTGGCCTTGAACTCAGAAATCTGCCTGCCTCTGCCAAGTGCTGGGATTAAAGGCCTGTGCCAGCACGCCCAGTTGACCCAGGAGATCTTAACATTCATGCACAAGAATACTTTTGAAAAGGTGGTACATAGCTTGTAATTCTACCTACTTGGAAGGCTGAGATGGAAGGTCAGCTTGGGCAGTTGAGATCCTGTCCAGTGTTCTCTCTTTAGCTTTCTTTGTTCTGGCATTAGCCATCCTTTCATAAAAAGCAAGAGTCAAAAGTACTTTTGGTTTTTGGTTTTTCGAGACAGGGTTTCTCTGTATGGCTTTGGCTGTGCTGGAACTCACTCTGTAGACCAGGCTGGCCTCAAACTCAGAAATTCGCCTGCCTCTGCCTCCCAGGTGCTGGGATTTAAGGCGTGTGCCACCACTGCCCAGCCAAAAGTACGTTTTTTACAATTATGGTTTCCATGAACCAAATGCTCTTAGTAGTGGGCCACCATTACTGGCAATATAGATACTCCACCTATGTCTTGGTCAAATGCTAAATTAAATGTAATCCCACAACAAAGAGATGGATATATTCTCATTAATTGTCATTGTGACAAAAAAACCAGCATTACAGGTAAATGGTCAGCACACTCAAGTGACCTGCCTTCAGAGTGAAGTTACTGGGGTAAGGAATGTGGTCCTCTTTTTTTTTAAGCTTGATTCTGAAAAAGCTATCCCAGACCAATAGCACATTCTAGAGGTGGAGATGGTACTTCCTGAATTCCCTACTACTAAAATAAATGAAGCACAAAGGCTGGGAGTGAAGCTACACATGACTTTTCAGGGAAGCAAGTACACTGAATACACTGGCTGTCCTCTGATACATCAGGAGTCAACAGATTCCATTGTGGTTGCTGAAATTGAACTCAGCACCTCTGGAAGAGCAGTCAATGTGGTTTTTTTCTTATGATTTATTATTTTATGTATATGAGTACATGGTAGCTATCTTTAAACAGACCATGCTATCCCCATTACAGATGGTTGTGAGCCACCATGTGGTTGCTGGGAATTGAACCTTGGACCTCTGGAAGAACAGACTAGACTGTTCTTAACCTCTGAGCCATCTCTCCAGCCCCTGTCCCTCAGTTCTTTAGACCAATGGCCTAGCTCTCTAATGGTTTGGAAGTGCCGCAGGTATGGTGTTCCGGGAGTGCCATTGGCTCCGCTAAAGTTTTGCAGGCTTACAGCACCAGGAGGTGGCCCAGCAGTCGGATCTCCCGCATGCCTCCACCTGCAGGCATTGCTCAGGGTCATCGCTCATGCAGCGGGCACCAAGACAAAGACAATAACTCCTGGAGGACTTGTTTGTAACACCATAGGGTAGTCAGGGACTAGGTATCAGTTTCCATGTGAAATCCCAACTCACCGCAGGTTGAAAGTGGAACCCATGAAGGAAGGGTGCAGGGACTCTGCAGCTGTGGCCACCGTATAGGGTGACTGAGGTTGGGCCTCATCCCAGTACAGATCCAGCTCAGTGGGAGGCAGGTGCTGGTAAATATCATCCACAGAGAGCAGGGACACCTGGGCCAGCAGAAGGGCAAGCAAGCAGTAGGCCACAAGCATGTCTCTGCACACCTGGCTATCTCTGTCTGCCCCGAGTCCCCTACCCCACACCTAACCTGAAAGTTTCGGTCTATGAGCTGATTGGTCTCAAAGTCGTCGTCATCCTCGCCAAAGGGGTTAATGAGGTGTTCAGCCACCTATGAATTGCAAAAATGGTGTCTTCTAGACTCAAAGCCCACCTCCCCCCACCCCAACTGCCTGGCATTGCAGCCTGATAGTGATTATATGTGCCCACCTCCTCAAAGTAGAATGCCATACTCACCTTGAGCCAACCAGCGTAAAAGAAAAACTATAGGAGTGTGGTGAGAGGCACGAACACATCCAGATCCCACAGGGATGGAGAGGCCTCCGTGCCTGGCTCCAGAGGCTCCCGAAGTTTGGCAGCCCCTGTTTCTGGCTCCACAAACTGGCGGCCAATCAGGGAAAGGGTGAAGAAGGAATAGACAGCTATGGTCACCACCTGAAGAGGGGAAAGCCAGGGCTGGACACTGGGACAGCAACAAGTTTTGTCCCTGTCTCTGAGGGCCTGGAGAAGTCTGACAAGCAGTTAAGCACGAGGCTGGGTAGCAGTAGCAAGAGGGGCAGGCTCATCCTTCTCTTCTCTTTTGTGTGTTCATTTCTTTTTTTTTTAAGACAGGGATCAGCCGGGCGGTGGTGGCACACACCTTTAATCCCAGCACTTCGCAGTCAGAGGCAGGCGGATTTCTGAGTTCGAGGCCAGCCTGGTCTACAGAGTGAGTTCCAGGACAGCCAGGGCTACACAGAGAAGCCCTGTCTCAAAAAAAAAAAAAAAAAAAAAGACAGAGATCTATGTAGTCCTGGCTGTCTTAGAGCTTGCTTATGTAGACCAGGCTGGTCTTGAACTCACAGAGATCCTTCTGCCTCTGCCTCCCAAGTGTTGGGGTTTTAAAGATGTGTTTCACCATGCTTGGTAGCCATCTTGATGGGTTGGGAGGAAAGGTTTTGAGGATGATCCTCAGCAGTTCAGTGCTTCCTGAGACTGAGTTGGCCCAGGTGAAGAGAAGAGCCTTCTCTGCCCCTTGGTATCTCCCACATCTTAGAACAGACACCTGAGCTGGGCATTTACCTGGGTGTAGACAAGGGGGATGCTGATCCAGTCATAGTGGAATAGCATGCTGCACTTGGCCCGATACTTGTTTGGCTCCTAGAGAAAGCAGATGAAAGGGAGGGCAGAGGAGCAGAAGGAAGATGAGGAAGAGAACAGGAGACTCCACACCCCATACTTGAGCCAGGCCTGAGGCTCCCCTGCTGTCAGGTGGTAGGTACCAGGCTGGAGTACTGCTGATAACAATTTAGGAAATTAGCAAAAAAATCATATTCCAGACCTGGAGCTGACTCCAGTTTCCTTATCTATGAAAGGGGTGATAATAGTACTTGTTCCAAGGCTTGTTTTGAGGACTGAGCCAATGTAAGCTTCCAAAATGTATAGACAGTGGCAGAATTGCCATGGGTTTAGGGCCAGCCTGGGCTAAATAGTGAGTTCTAGGCAAGCTTGACCTATGGCAAATAATCCTGTATCCCCTCACCCAAAAAAAAGTGTGTGGTGTATAGTTGGTGCCTAGTAAGTTTTATGTACCAAAATATTCTGAAGCTAGAGAAAGGAGAGCCAAGGATTCAAATCCTAAACTGACTTACTTCCAGTATGAGACAGAGAGTGATGTCGTCACGGATTCGTCCATCCCTGCGGACCTGGGCAGCTAGGTTAGTAAACCAGACGCAAGGGACCCAGTACTTGTTAAAGTCAGATTTCAAGTTCTCAAACTTTTTCCTCTCTTCCTGAGACATGAAACCTAGCCAGGGTGAAGGAGGTAAGGTGCAGAGTCGTCTGCCGCCAGGGGGCGCCAGTGATCCCGTAGCTGGCTGTTCTCCCTTAAACCCATTGGCCTCCCTAGAATCCCGGAGCGCCCCCTAAAGGTCAGACCTTTCCATCACGAGAGGAAAGCTAAATGACTGCATTCAGCCACCCATCCCAGGGCTGCGACCTTCTAGCACCTGCATCCACCACGTGCTCCATGGTGGGGAAGCGCTTGAGTACGCGGGTGCTCACGGACAGTAGCACCAAAACCGATGCCAGGTTGGCATAGCAGATAAGAGTTCGGCGTAGCAAACGGCCACTCTGGTCCACACCATACACACTGGCTGAGATGACACACATGAACTGGTCCGGCAGTGGAATGCTTGTGTACTGAGACCACCAACGGTTCACCACCAAAGTCACGTAGAAACCTAGTCAGCCACTATGGGTAACAGAGACCGAAAGGAGTTGAGATACTACATTGGATTCTAGTCCCGCTAGAAGTGCAACTTCCTGGGAAGAGTCAGAGAATACAAACTTCCAGGGAAGAGGAAGGTGGGATTTGAGGCCAGGTAATTATTGACTCTGAGACCTTTTTCCTTGAGGGTAGGGATCCCTTCTCTCTAGATTCCGTTTGATATCCAGAGCGGGGTTATAAAGCCAGTGAGTGTCTCTGTGCCAAGACTGAGGGTCCAGCAAACGACAGGCAAGTAATAACCCAGAGGAAACTGTAGACCCAGGCTCTATCCCTTATGTCTACTGGTTAACTGCAGGCCACGCTGCTCACAGTTGTCACGTCAACTCGAAAGTCAGAAACACGGTCGAGATACCAGGGAAAAGTAGAAGGGGTCCTCACCCAGCACAAAGGACAAGGGGATGAGATCTGCTGAGTGGTTGCAGTATCGGGCCACCTGGGCATAAATATGCTTCTGCTCCTGGGTCAGCAACAGCCTAGGGAATGTCAGGCAGAAACCTGGGTTGGAAGGAGGCAGGCAGCACAGGCCCCCGGAGGCCAGGTCTCAGAGCTGCCCTCACCTGTAGGTGATGCTGAGGGCAGCATACAAGGCCCCGAAGAGCAGGAACTCCTTATACAGGAGCTTGTAGATGCTGCCCCTCCAGCGGAAGAGCAGGCCAAAGAAGGCTCCGAAGCATGCCTCTGCCACTTTGAGAGTGTAAGACACTGTCATGGTGCTGGGGCCTGGCATAGAAGGTTACAGAACTGTCCTCCTCTCTGCTTGTCTTCCTACCATTAAACCTAGCACCCCAAGCAACATCCCTTCATCTCTGACCACTCATCTTCACCCCGTGTCTGTCCTCTGCAGAACCTGGGTCAAACCATGATGGAGTTGGGTAAAGTGGGGTTGAGCTCTGCCCCTCACCAAGGTTTTCCACAACCCTTCTCCCTTTGGAGCTGAAATAAGTAGATTCTGAAGTATTGAGGATCAGAGCCCTAACTTACTATTGACCATGGTGCATGTCTACAAGCCCAGCACTCATGGCAGGAGATTGAAAAGTTCAAGGCCAGCCCATGCTCTAGAGCAAGACCTTGTCTCAAAACAAACACAACCAAGCAGCTGAAGCCCAGAGGCGCCACTTTCCCCTGGAGCATCCCTTTGACTCCTGGTCTCCCAGGGCTTCACACCTACCTACCTGTTCTGAGCCACAGCCTGGAAGAACTGGATCAGAGCTCATTCCTCCCGATCTTAAGTAGCTGCTGGGTCCATAAAGTTAGGGTGGACTGGTGCTGTCATGATAGATGGAGACAGTCACTCAGCTGCTCCTGGGAACTGGGCGTGTGCTGCTAGCCTTCTGGGGCTGCACTTTGAGTGACAAAAATGCCATGTGTCCTGACGCCCACATTTCACAGGTGATACCATGGCCTTTAAGCTAGGGACAATAGGGACGACTATCCCATGCTCCAAGTGAGATGACAGTTCAGGGTAAACTGTTGTCATAACCATCCGCTGCTGACCACAGAGAACTAACTAAGGGACAGACAGACACTGTGCCAAGGACACCATTTTATCTTCCTTGCATGGGCTCTTCATCACATCCTCACTGGGCAGGAATCATCCCAGTTTCGCAGATTAGGTTCTAAGAGGCAAATAAATGACTTGCCCAATGTCACACAGCTGGGTCCTGTTGGAGGCAGGAGACAATGCCACAGCTTCTGGACTTGAAAGGCTAGATGTGCTCTGTTTGGACCCCAGAGCAGGACTTGGGCACCAAGATGAGAGTCCTTGGTACCAGTGGCTTCCGTACAGGACCAGGCTCCTGTCCCCAGCTCTGGGGTCCTAGTCAGGTCATCTCCATGTTAAAGAAGGACTTGGACTATGATGTACATCCCTTTAAGTTCTGTGAAACTACCCTGACTCCTGGATGCTCTAAGGGACTTGCTCTCTTTTGACTGTTTTAAGTTTGGGTGTGTAAATGAGTGTATGTGCACTGTGTATGCATGGTCTACAGAGGGCAGAAGCCCCACTTGCTGGAGAGATTCTATCTGTATCCTATCTTGGTTTTTACCCTTCCTTTCTTTTCTCTTGCCTTCCCTCCCTCCCATCCCTCTGTTCTTCCTTTCTCTCTCCATTGCTTCCTTGAAATCCTTTCATGGCCCTCACACACTGGAACCTGTTCTCAGCTTTCTGGTTTGTGAATTTCCCACAGAGTTAGGATAAAAGGTTCATGACCTGGAGCTTCTGCCCCAGGAAGGGCGAGCAACACCCACCTGCCCGCCCTCGTACCTTATCTCTCTTCCCACTGAGGATGGGTCTCTTTATGATCCCAGGAAGGGAACCATTCCATTTATAAATCCCACGCCCTGCCCTGCTTCTCAGTTTTCTTGCTGGTCCTGCCCACCAATGCCCTCCGCTCCCCACAAGGAAGTTGGGTAGGCGGGTTAGTATTTAACAGCAGCGGGGAGGGGGGTGTGTGTGTGCAGCCAGACAGCCTGCATTCCCAAGTTCTCCAAGCTTCATGACCTCAGACAGACAAACTGTTTATTTATTTTGACAGGGCTCAGGTTAGCCTCAAACTCTCTGTGTAATTGAGCATGATCTTTAATTCCTGAACCTCCTGCCTCTACCTTCCAAGTGCTAGGATCACAGACAAAATGCCAGAATACCAGGCTCACTTCTGTATGCTTGCTTGATCAATGAATTTTACCAAGAGGAAATGGAGATGACAGTACCAGTTTCATTGAGTTGCTGGAAATATTAGTTAATATATAAAGTACTCAGACGAGCAAGAAGTAAGCATGAAGCCTGGTCTAGCTATTAGCAGTTGTGTGAGGGATTGAAGTGGGATGAGTCTCATGTAGCCCAGGCTGACCTAAAGTTCCCTGTGTAGGTGAGGATGAGCTTGGATTCACAATCTTCTTGCTTTCAATTCTCAAGTGCTGGGATTGCAGGTGTGTATCGCCACACCCAGTTTTATGTTGTACTGGGAACTGAACCCAGGCCTCCTACATGTTAGACAAGCATTCTACTGAATGAGCTGAATTCCCAACCCTTTTCTCCTCTCTCTCTCTCTCTCTCTCTCTCTCTCTCTCTCTCTCTGTCTTTTTCTCTCTCTCAGTGTGTCTGTATGGTCTCTCTCTTTCTGTGGTGTGTGTGTGGGGGGTCAGTGTGTGTGTGTGTCTGGGGCTGGCTGGCTGGCTGTTTGAGCTCATGCACTAGAAGGTAGAGGCCAATGTTCTCTGTTTTTTTGAGACAGGCCTGGGGTTTGTGGATTAAGCCAGGCTGGCCAGTCAGCTCTGGGGATTCACCAGTCTCCACCTATAAGGGTGTGCTGCATGCCTGGCTTTTCACATGGATTCCAGGGATCAAACTCAAGCCCTGGTGTTTGCATTGCTAATCTGCTGGCTGAGATGTCTCCCAGCCTCCTGCTTTAAGTCTTCCTTTCCTTTCCTTTCCTTTCCTTTCTTCCTTCCTAGCTGTCCTGGAACTCAGTATGTAGACCAGGCTGGCCTCAAACTCACAGAGATCCACCTGCCTCCTGAGGGCTGGGATTAAAGGTGTGTGTGTGTGTGTGTGTGTGTGTGTGTGTGTGTGTGTGTGTGTCTGCTACCACTGCCCCACCTTGCTTTTTTTTTGTTTTTGTTTTTGTTTTTGTTTTTTTCGAGACAGGGTTTCTCTGTGTAGCACTGGCTGTCCTAGAACTCACTCTGTAGACCAGGCTAGCCTCGAACTCAGAAATCTGCCTGCCTCTGCCTCCCAAGTGCCGGGATTAAAGGCGTGCACCACCACTGCCTGGCTACCCTTCACACTTTTAAAACTTAAAGTTATTTATTTGGTCATCATCACCATCAAGCTGTGTGTGTATACAGTGAGCATGTGAAGATCAGAGGACAGATTTGTGGAATCTCTTCCCCCCTTTATATGGGTTCTGAGAGTGGAACAGGGGTCACCAGTCTTGCATGGCAACCATTTTGTTCTTGTAGAAATTTGACTCTGTATCTCACGATGGCCACCCTTGAATCATGAAGTGGAGTCAGAGCACATCACAGATCCCAAGATCTCCTCACAGATTAACCTGGTGTTTCCCCCTGAGTCTGAATCCTAACCTTTGCAAGAATCTTATTCTTGACTTCCCCTCCTCTCTTAGCTGATCAGAGATCTATGACTTCAAGTTGCCAAGGGAACCAGGAGTCTAGACCATGTACTCAACAAAGCAGGAGGCTTGACCACAGCGTTCAGGGATGGACACACAGAAAGCTCAGAAAAGTCTCACGTTCAGCCCTGCTTCATACTCTGGGAAGCCGAGGCAAGCTGGATCTGGCCCTGGAAGCTGAGTTTACCTTGGGAAAACTGTTCCACTCCTGTGAACTTTTACTTCCTTCTGAGGATTATAATCACTTCCATATCGTAGGCTTACTGGGAGCGATCAATACAATAATTGCCCAGGTCAGTGCCTGGGATGTGGGAGGCCCACAGATGGGGAGCAGCTGATGCAGGGAGAGGAGGTACAGGCAAGCCCTTCCATTACAACATCCTGGGGCAGAGCTCAGCGGTAGAACATTGTCTATATGCACAGGGCCCTTGGTTTGATACTGTGACTAGGGGTTGAGAAAGATAACATCATCTAGAAAGATCTCCTGGAATCCTGGCTCCAAAAAGAAGATCCAAACACCTTGTTAACTTTCCAAGTTGCAGAGTTGTCTGGGGATGTAGCTATGTGGTAGATTCTTTTCTTTTTCATATTTATTTATGTATTTTTTATAAATATATTAGTGCTCTGTCTGCATATACTCTTGTATGCCAGAAGAGGGCATCGGATCCCATTATAGATTCTTTTAAGTCCTGAGCCACCTTGTGATTTCTGGGAATTGAACTCAGGACCTCTGGAAGAGCAGGCAGTGCTTTTAACCACTGAGCCATCTCTCCAGCTCTTAGGTTGCTTTCTGGATGGTCCTGAAGCCTTGAGCTCAATCTCTAGCCCTTGGAGAGGGAATGAGAAAGACCGGTGTACAGGGGGCTTGCCGTGCCATGTTGGGGCTGAGGGTACAAGCCAGGGGAGGAAAACATAGGAAGGGGCAGGACATCTCTGAAGGGATTCAGCTGAGGGCCCTGTCTTCTGTAGCAAAAGTAGGTCAGACGGCCTGAGCTCAACCTTCAATCCCAGGCCTAGAAAGAGCTTAGCATCAGACGCTTGGTGAGAGCATCTCCTGAGTATTGGAAAGAACCAGAGAGCCAGGAGTAGGGCCACAGCATCAACTTCATCCCCCAGAATCCCATTAAGGCTATCCTGCCCCTCACCGTTATTACTCCAAACCTACTTCCTGACCCCAATAGCATTGGCAGACTCCAAATAACTCTTTTTCAAACCCAAGTGCTTCCTCTAGATTGCCAAAGTTGTTCGCATGCAGTCTTCCTGCTTTTAGGCAACTTGGGAACTTCGAAAAGTGAGGAAGGGGAAAAAAAAGTCTCTTAACCTCTTACTCTCTTACCCTCTCTGTCTCTTCTCTCCTCATTCCTCTTCCCCCCTTTAAAAAAAAAAA
>JADRCD010203977.1:0-13588 GCA_019843815.1 Montemys delectorum
AGAGAGAGAGAGAGAGAGAGAGAGAGAAAGGGAGAGAGAGAGAGGGAAAGAAGGAGAGAGAGCCAAGGGGAGGGAGGAGGCAGGGAGGACTTGGGGAAGTGAGTAGATTTAAGAGCTTTAAAAATGATACAATTATTAGAAATCCCTGTGCACAGGGCAATGAAAGGCTCAGTGGGTAAAGGTGCTTATGGCCAATCCTGATGGCCCAAGTCTGCGCACCAGGATCTTCATGGCAGAAGGAGTGAAACTTCTCCCAGAAGTCATCCACAGACAATTAATAAATTAATAACTTAATATAGTAAAAACCGGTTTCTAAGGTGTGTACATAATAAACAGAGCAAGCCGGCCCCGCTGGGAACACTGTGATAGGCAGTGCTGAGCAAGACTGCAACAGGCCAGAACAGGAAATTGGAAAGACAGAGAGGCACAAGGGCCCACTGTGGGCATGCAGCAGCTCTGTCAGGAGGAAAGGAAGGATGCTGCGACAAATCCTAGTCAGTCCTGTCACCGCTCTCCTCACAGGCACCAAGAACACGAGGAACTTGCTTTGTGACAAAGAAATATAAAGCTTATTTCAGGGAAAGAGAAAGGTCTGGGAAAGAGTAAATGCTTTTGGTAATCTCTCCAATGATAAATTAAGAATATTTCGAAACATACCAAGTGTGGAGGCTCATTTATCCCAAGTGGTTCCTGAAAGACATATTAAAATATTTTAAAAATTGGCATCACATCATTTTAGCTGAATTCAGGCCTATTTTGTAAATATACTTTGAAGACTTCCATGGTCTCCTCGATTTCCTAAATTCCCTCACATGCCTATGACCCCCAAATAACCTATGGTAATTCCTTGGAATGAGTTTAGTATTCGGGACTAGTTAATTTTGAGTGCTACTGTAGCTAGGAGGAAAGAGCTCCTGGGTGCACTTTACAAAGGGCCTCCCCACTTTCTTTTCTATTAGTTTCAGTGTATCTGGTTTTATGTGGAGGTTCTTGATCCACTTGGACTTGAGCTTTGTACAAGGAGATAGGAGTGGATCAATTTGCATTCTTCTACATGATAGCCGCCAGTTGAGCCAGCACCATCTGTTGAAAATGCTGTCTTTTTTCCACTGTATGGTTTTAGCTCCTTTGTCAAAGATCAAGTGACCATAGGTGCATGGGTTCATTTCTGGGTCTTCAATTCTGTTCCACTGATCTACCTGCCTGTCACTGTACCAATACCATGCAGTTTTTATCACAATTGCTCTGTAGTACAGCTTAAGGTCCGGGATGGTGATTCCACCAGAGGTTCTTTTATTGTTGAGAATAGTTTTGGCTATGCTGGGTTTTTTGTTATTAAGTGGAATTTCCATAGGGATTACATTGAATCTGTAGATTGCTTTCAGCAAGATGGCCATTTTTGCTATATTAATCCTGCCAATCCACGAACATGGGAGATCTTTCCATCTTCTGAGATCTTCTTCGATTTCCTTCTTCAGAGACTTGAAGTTCTTCTCATACAGATCTTTTACTTGCTTAGTTAGAATCACACCAAGTTATTTCATATTATTTGTAGCTATTGTGAAGGGTGTTGTTTCCCTAATTTCTTTCTCAGCCTCTTCATCCTTTGTGTAGAGGAAGACCACTGATTTGTTTGAGTTAATTTTATATCCAGCTACTTTGCTGAAGATGTTTAGAAGTTCTCTGATGAAATTTTTGGGGTCACTTAAATATACTATCATATCATCTGCAAATAGTGATAATTTGACTTCTTCCTTTCCAATTCGTATCCCTTTGATCTCCTTTTTTTGCCTAATTGCTCTGGCTAAGATTTCAAGTACAATATTGAATAGGTAAGGAGAGAGTGGGCAGCCTTGTCTAGTCCCTGATTTTAGTGGGATTGCTTCAAGTTTCTCTCCATTTTGTTTGATGTTGGCTACTGGTTTGCTGTACATTGCTTTTACTATGTTTAAGTATGGGCCTTGAATTCCTGATCTTTCCAAGACTTTTATCATGAAGGGATGTTGGATTTTGTCAAATACTTTCTCAGCATCCAATGAGATGATCATTTTTTTCTTTGAGTTTGTTTATGTAGTGGATTACATTGATGGATTTCTGTATATTGAACCATCCCTGCATCCCTGGGATGAAGTCTACTTGATCATGATGGGTGATCATTTTGATGTGTTCTTGGATTCAGTTTTCAAGAATTTAACTGAGTATTTTTGCATCAATATTCATAAGGGAAACTGGTCTGAAGTTTTCTTTCTTTGTTAGGTCTATGTGTGGTTTAGGCATCACAGTAATTGTAGCTTCATAGAATGAATTGGGTAGAATACCTTCTGTTTCTATTTTGTGGAATAGTTTGAGGAGTATTGGTATTAGGTCTTCTTTGAAGGTCTGATAAAATTCTGCACTAAATCCATCTGGTCCTAGGCTTTTTTGGTTGGGAGACTATTAATGAGATCAACGTGTGGATGCTTCATTCCTTCTTAGAAGGGGGAACAAAATACCCATCTAAGGAGTTGCAGAGACAAACTATGGAGCAGAGAATGAAAGAAGGACAATCCAGAGACTGCTTTGCCTGGGAATCCTTTCCATATTTAATTATCAAACCCAGATAGTATTGTGGCTGTCAGCACATACTGGATGACAGGAGCCTGATATAGCTGTCTCCTGAGTGGCTCTGACAGTGCCCCACTAATACAGAAGTAGAGACTCACAACCATCCATTGGACTGAGCACAGGGTCCCCAATCAAAGAGCTAGAGAAAGGACCCAAGGAGCTGAAGGGTTTGCAGCCCCTTAGGACAAACAACAATATGAACTAACTAGTACCCTCAGAGCTCCCAGGGATTAAGCTATCGACCAAAGAGCACACATGGTGGGACTCATGGCTCCAGCAGCATGTGTATAGCAGAGGATGGCCTAGTCGGTCATCAATGGGACGAGAGACCCTTGGTCCTGTAAAGGTTTATGCCCTAGTATAGGGGAATGCCAGGGCCAGGAAGTGGGAGAGGGTGAGTTGGTGAGCAGGGGGAGTGGGGAGGAAGTAGGGTTTGTTTTTTGTTTTTATTTTTGTTTTTGATATTTTTTCAGAGGGGTAACCAGGAGAGGAGATATCATTTGAAATGTAAATAAAGAAATTATCTAATAAAAGAAGAAAAATTATATATATACACGTAAAAAAGAAAGGGCCTCAATTTCTGATGCTAAGGCATAGGGATCCAGGCCACTCTGTGGTGCTTCTCATTACCACGCGGCCACAGCATTTGATGCTTCATTACTCTGCATTCCTTCTTCCTTCTGCCTAGAGAATTCCTGTAAGATATCTAGGGTATTCTTTCCCTTGGGAAGGTTTGAGAGGGTCCTACCCGCCTCTTCCAGCATGACCTACACACTTCCTGCTGACTACTATAACAGCCCACGTATCTCTCTCCCTTGAGTGAACAAGAGTCACAAGGGTCATAGTCATCTTGGATCTCCAGGGAGTGAGTCAGCAGCATCTGCCTCATCAGGAGCACTAAGCAACGCTGACTGAATGAATGAGCAACCCTTCCCTGAGGGTCAACTGCGAGAGACCACTGGAAAACTCAGAGATGGACCTTATGACTCATAGCTAGCAAGACCACAGTTATGGAGTAGCAACAAATAATTTTATGGCTGGGGTCACCACAACATGAGGAACTGTATTGAAGGGCTACAGCACTAAAAAGCTTAGGAACCACCGTTGCATACGGTCAACTGCATCCTTTATAGGCTTTTGGCATCCGCCTCCCCATGCGTCACTTACCAGTTGGATTGGTCGGATTGACAAGATTGTGTTACTTGATCCTCCCCAATCAAAAAAGCATTTATATTTCCCTTTCTCTAAAATGTACTGATCTCCACAGAAGAACTTCTGGTGGTAGGCAACCCACCTAGGAAGGAGAGAAGAGCAGAGTGTATAATTGAGCTGCTAATAGCTTGGAGCAGCCCCTCCCCCAGGCTCCCCCAGGCTCCTCTTCAGGCAGGGGCTACATACACTCCACTTTTCACATGAATGGATCTTGTTTCACTGCCGAAGCCAATTTCTTCTAAGTCAGAAATATCCTGATTCGTAATGTCAATAAACTTCCCACTTTCTAGGTCAGATTCAAACAGTGTGATCGAAGATTCTATAAAATTCTAAAAAAGTGGGAAAGAGGTGTGTTTTAGAAAGCACACGCAATACAGCTGCACATGCTGTCAGGAAAAGGTTCATGCAGATAACTCCAGAAGAATTTTAAACGGCATGAAATACAGTGTTGTAATCTCCATTCCTATATAGTTCAGAGAAAAACATTAAGACTGGATTTGCTCCAATCTGAAAATAACACATGTCAAATAAAAGGAAATTAGTCAACAGTTTTAGGTAAACTGCTAGGATTAGATGTATCATGTGTATCACTAATTATAGGAAATACTCAAACTCTCACTTGAGCAAAATCTACACAAAGCCAAGTGAAAATATTAACGCACGGCGAGGGACAGGAGGGACTGATGTGTGAGTCTTTAGTACAATTAGATTTTTTAAAACAAAACAAAACAGCTACTTGTTCAAAAATCAAAATGAGATCAGAAAAATTGCTTTTAAAGTTGACGTATTTATGATCTTATAAAAAACTTTAAACATGGACACACAGTGGACAAAGACATAGGCTGCTCACATGGGCAACATTAAAACCAAACACATAAATTCCTAATTTCATCAGTAAATTAAGGAACTTTAAAATGACTAGATGCAATTTTGTACCATAGCCCTCCAGGAAGAGACTTAAAGAATATATAATAAAACATACTTGTTATCAAAATTGAAAAAAATTGGAAAAAACAAGAAAAAAACATTGAACAAATTTTTCCATTTCTCTCTATCCAATGGTACTCTTGGTGTGTGTGTATGTGTGTATGTGTATGTGTGCATATATATATATATATATATATATGTATATATATTTATATGTCTATATTTATATACATAATCTATGTATAATTCTTTATTAACATTTTTATGCATGCATAATGCAATGCTTATTGGTTAAACTCTGTCCTTTCATTTCTATAATGATTAACAGCTTGGAGTGGATGAATACGCAGATGGACGGGAATTTAGTGTCAGCTCTTCGCTATGTGACCTCCGGACCGGAATTCAGTGTCAGCTCTTCGCTATGTGACCTCCGCCCTATTTCCTCAGGTGAAGAGGATGGGCTGCTTCATGACGTAATGCCCCCGCTGCTGTCCCACACTCACCTGGGGAAGGAGGTGGAGTGGAGGTCACACGGCTAGCGAGGAGCATAGAAAGGAAAGGGCAGCCCTGCCTAGCCTTGCAGCCACACATAGGCGGCGCTAACTGGACTTAAAGGGGTTTTCAAAGCTTTTATTTTAAAAAGGCATGAACAAGAAACTTGGGGAGCATGATGGGGATATGAGAGGAGCTAGAAGAAGAAACTGGGAAGTAGTTAAGATGCTATTTCATGGGCTGGCGAGATGGCTCAGCAGGTAAGAGCACTGACTGCTCTTCTGAAGGTCCTAAGTTCGGATCCCAGCAACCACCCGTAATGAGATCTGACGCCCTCTTCTGGTGTGTCTGAAGACAGCTACAGTGAGTTACGCAGGAGCGAGCGGGGCCAGAGCGAGTGGGGCCGGCAGAGGTCCTGAGTTCAATTCCCAGCAGCCACACACATGATGGCTCACAGTCATCTCTACAGCTACAGTGTACTCATACACATAAAATAAATAACATAAATCTTTAAAAAAATGCTATTTCATTGTATACAGACAGGCATGGTGCATGAGGAGCTGAGAGTTCTACATCTTCATCTGAAGACTGCTAGGTTGAGGGTCTTAAAGCCCACGCCCACAGTGACACACCTACTGCAACAAGGCCACACCTCCTAATAGTGCCACTCCCTGGGCCACGCATATACAAACCACCACAGCTTTAAAGGCTATACTCTAGTTTATATTTTTTTTAAGCACTTAACTTATTACAGCCTCAAGTATAGTCCTGCGTGTGAGAAAAAAACTGAGAGCTGCTTTAAGCCCAAAGAGCAATCCCAGGCCTGAGCAGTTTGACTTTTCAGATCCACAAATGCTCTTGGCTGATCCAGCCAGTGAGCCCTTACCCTATGCCCCCCGGGTGGGCACTGTGATCTACAAAGACTTGGTGAATCTATGAACTTAAAGGCAAGAGTGGTCTGCAACGCCACCTGGGTTCAGAGGTCTGAAGATAGACGCTAGGTATGCTAGGTATGGCAAAAACAAAGTCAACCAGCAAGTCAATCTAGACAGTAAAATCTAGTATAAAACAGAAGGAAAACATGCATGCTGAGCGAATGTTACAGAGGAGAGAAGGAGATGCAAAGGCTCCTGGGCCCCGTGGCTGAACTCCACCACATTCCTTGCAGTGTTTCTTAAAAAGCAACCAGCATCTGAGTATCTGAGTGACTCACTTGGAGCTGGGAAATCCATTTTCCTTATCCGCTTCCAATCACCAAAATGGCCCAGTTCCCATTATCCCCAAGGAACATATCCGCTATTTGACCTTAGTACATCCAGAGCGTTCCATGTACTGCAGCCAGGATATCTGAACTGACATGACACGCCATAGCTTTCCTTCCTGGATAGCTAGCAGTAAAATCACGCGCCTAGTAAGCCTTTAATAGAGTAAGATCCAGCTTTCTGCCCTGAAGGATCTCTTTAAGGCCACACTTTTGGAACTGTGGAAACTGGTAATATGACATGTGTTCTACATGAGACATACTTCCTCCTCAACCATCCTAACTCCCACCATGTTCAGTGGGCATGCAGGAGTCTTTGTCAACATTAGCACAAGTCTCTATTAAAGCCATAAATTAATACATGACCAATACTAATATTATCATGAGGATTATAACTTCATCGAAAATCTAACTTAAAGACACAGCACAGAAGAGCGTTTATCCACAGAGCACTTTTGCTTATTTATTAAGAAAATTACCTCATAATTTTCACACGTGTTCTTAACTTTTGTGTTTATTCATGCCACCTTTCCCACCATACATTACTATAACCTCTTGACTACATCAAATCTCCCTTGATGTAGTAGTACTTGTTACAATATTGCTTCTTGCACTTCTGACTTGCAGCAGCTTCCGGCCGGTGGCTTGGGTTGGCTTCTGTTTGGTTACCCTAGTCATGGTGGCTGTTCTGAGATGCCAACACACCCTTTCTAGATGTTTCTAGTGTCATTCCGTCTCCCACCTGATTCTCTTTTGGAAGGAGGCCGGGAAGTTGTTTTCAGTGTTTACTAGTGATTACTAGTGACTAGAATCATGGCCCCCAGTTCCATTGTGCGTGTGAGTGCAGTGCCCTGAAGAGGAAAGCAGGCTTTGTTGGATTTAGTTTTATCTTCTGTCCTTTGAGTGGTCTTGTAAGGTGTGTCACCCTAGTGTACTGGAATTAACACCTTAAAAGCTATCTTTCCGTCCGCTGCTGCAAAAACAACTCCTGTGTTCAACCTGCCATGGACTGACTGTCTTCAACTTCTTCCATGCAGAAGTTGGTTTTGCTGATATATGTATATACATATATATACTTACTTTCTTACTACAAAATATCATTTATGGGGAAAGAAGCTTCTCCCTGATCCCTGTACCCCTCTCTTCTGGGTGGGGGTCGTAAAGGTTGCAGGTCACACAAGAAATCTAACGCACCAGAGGGCACAGTCCCTGTGCTTGTCTCAAGTCTGTGTGAACCTGTCATGACTCTTCAGTTCAATGTGAGTTCCCTCAGTGGGGGCTTGAGAAACATTCTAGAAACAGAACAGAGATCACTTTGGGAAGAGATGACAATTAGACTTGGATAGTAAGAAAGCGTGTTCCTCTAGACACTTCCAGAAGTCCAGAGGGCTGCTCAGGGTAACAAGTCACATTCAATAAGCTCCAAAATCCTTGCAACTCTGCACTAGCCTTCCACTTCTGGCCTCCCCCGACTCCCTCTGGGAGTGCTATGACATTCTGGACTGCTTCGCTGCAGCAGCATCTCCCTTACTATTCTGTTACTCCAGGCAGTCCATCAGAACCACCTTTCTAAAGCCACTCATTTTTCTCATGTCCACTGGGCCTTAAGGTCCCCCTGGGACTCACAATCAACTCAAGCAAGATGAATCTGAATTCTTCCATGGCGCTAGGCCCTTCATTCACTGGCTCTGGAGTCATCCTTCCAAAGTTCTCTCTCCCATCCTGACGTAACTTCATTTCTCTATGCTGTACTTCCATGCAAGTCTCTCTACCTCAGCACGAGGAGCATCTGTGTCCCTGCCATCACTACCACCACCACCACCACCACCATCATCGCTGCTATTGTTGCTGTCATGTGTGTGTGTGTGTGTGTGTGTGTGTAAGCATGTGTGTAGCCATATTATATGTGTGGGTATCAGAGGATATCTTAAGGGTCAGAGGATATCTTAATTTCCTCCTTCCACCATGTGCATCCTGGGGATTGAACTCAGGTCGTCAGACTTGGCATTCATTGCTTTTACCCAAAGAGCCATTATCATGACTAGAAGGGTTCAGTGTTGGGGGAGACCTTCGCAACTCAGGGATGTAGCAGGATTTCTTGCCTTCTACCCACTAGATGTCAGCAGACCCACATCCCCTGAAATGACAATGCACAATTCAAAGTCTCCAGATTACTGCAACATTGGTAAGATCACTCCCAGCTTACACTCTCAACTTCACCCACTGGCATGGGCCAATGTCTTGGTATAAACCAACACTTTTGTTTTCCTTTCATGGCATGCCTTCTGTCCATCGTAGAAACTTTTCACTTGGGTAGCCCCGAGTTACGGGAGCCTCAGCTGAGACATCTTCTCTTCTAAGCAGTCCTTCATATTCCAAGTAGAAAGAGCAGGCCAACCGACCATTTTTGGGATATGGTCACAGTCCAACAACACAGGGCATTTATCTATGTGCCGTGTTCCTGACCAGACTGCCTGCCCTGTGTGTTGGGAGGGCATCTTACAACATACCTAATAAAGAAGGTGCTCAAAAACTAACTGTGGGATTAATGGATGAAAAATAAAAAGCAATCCAGGCGTAATGACACACGCTTGCAATCCTAGGACACAGGAGGCAAGAGGCAGGAGGATCTTTAGGGATTCTAGGCTAGCCTGGTCTATAAAATGGGTTCCAGACCAGTCAAGGCTACAATGTGAAATTCTGTTCCAAAATAAAATAAAATAAAATAAAAAAGTGAAATAAGTACTCTGTAATAATCACCCCAGGCAGGAAAAATAGGCGAATCCTGTTCAGTTGGAGATTCTCAGGTGCTATGACCTCCGGCTCTATCAGAAATCATGTCCAATTATCATGAAAAGATCAAACAGATCTGAATTAATGTGAAGAAAGCAAACTTACAGCTTGTAGGTACCGGAAAGACATGATGGGTCCACTTAAGGCCCCGCACGCACTGCTGTCTTCAAAGTCTCCTTCTTCGAGTAGGAATTGCTGGCCTTTGAAATGTTCCTTCTCATAGGCAACCCACCTAGACATACAGGACACTCAGTTAAGCCACTGGGAAAGCTAGTTAAGAGAGCAAAAGGGAAGAGCATGATAAAGGACAAAGCTGTTCACCTCATATTTTAAAAAACAACCTTATTTGTTTCCTTGCACAAAGATGGGCAAATGGCATGCACCTCTCGGATCAATGGCTTTTATAGTTTGAAAGCTTTTCCCAACAAAAAGGCGCTTGCAGAATCGCAGCAGAGCAAGCTGTGCTCGTGGCATGACTTGCACCGTATCTCACCATGGTCAGAGAAGGCTTGCCAAGCAGAAATAATGGAAAGCTCACACGGTCAATAAGAAAAGGTTCTGGCCCACACCAAGATGCAGGGAAATCTTTTTCATTACACTGATTTAAAGCCTTCTGGAACCAAGGGAGGACTGCTGTACTAATCATTTACTCAGGGTTTAAGCCAAAGGAGCTTTTCAGTCAGTTGCAGGTAAAACACAACACCAGGAGGTTTTCCCAAGGAGCAAGTGGGAAAGGCCACTAGCCTGGACAAAACGTACATGGACTCAAACATCTGTAAACAGTTATGGGTGGGAAACCTTCATCCCAGCATCTTATCAGCACTCATCATGGAAACAGGAAGCATTACTGCAGAGTATGCCAGGGACACAGGTTTCCTGAGTTCTAGCCTAGCCGTATGAGGAGACCCTGATAAAGCGCTACTAGCTCTTAGGCTCCACTGGGAATTTTACCCCTTTATAAAGATCACACCCGTGGGTGCCTAATGCAATGTGGGCACAGATGACTCACCAAATGTGCTGCCTATAAAAAGTATAGCCTTCACCTGAGCTAAGCAGTAAGGGTGGGACCTTCCAAATGGATACACTGTAACTTCATAGTTAGAGAAGTTCTGATTCAGAAACTCGGAAAACATGAAGCCCAAGAAGGCTGCCTGTTATTCTTTCTTCATTCCTCTGAGGCAGTGAATCAAAAACAAAACCTAACAAACAGACAGACAAACAAACAAAACCAGAACTCTTTCCTACAGCACAAAGCTGGGCACTGTCAGCCACTCTTCACTTTTCTTTGCCTTCTTTTCTTCTATTCAATGCTAGGGAATGGAATGCCACAGTAAATGGAGTGAGCCTATAAACATACTGGTTTATGTTTTAGTGAATTGAAAAAATGGAGGGTAAACACAAAGCTTAAGCCAATCTCAGCTGGCTTTCATATTAAGGAAGTTGTTTGAAGCCAAAGAATGAAAGGTACAAAGTCCTTAATCTTCAAAGATGGATCATGGTTACACTATTTCATAACGACCTTAAATAAATGATATATCACCAGCTTTGCTGCAATCAGATTCCTCCAAATGCAAAAGGGATGAAGAAGGGTCACACTGGAGTATCCACATATAAAGCTCACCAGCTAAAAATCCATGAGAGAGATAGGCGACATGACAAGCCAAGTCATTTATCTTCCATGTGGGAACATTGTGTTTTTCTTCTTGACTATCATATAAAACTGAGTGTGTGCTCTCTGTCAGAGGCCATTCGTATGAAATTGTGTGTATTGTATATCAGAGGCCATTCATACGAAACTGTGAGTATGTATTTTTTATTATTGGCCATTCATATAAAACTGTGAGTGTCCACTCTTTATCAGAGGGTGTTCATATGAAACTGTGAGTGTGTGCTCTCTATCAGAAGGTGTTCATATGAAACTGTGAGTGTGTGCTCTCTATCAGAGGGTGTTCATATGAAACTCTGAGTGTGTGCTCTCTATCAGAGGGTGTTCATATGAAACTCTGAGTGTGTGCTCTCTATCAGAGGGCCTTCTTTCACAGGCCACTTTTTTTTTAAAAGCCGTTTTAGAAAACAACAATATTGATCACACTAGTTTTGAATCCATCTAGTTCACATGGGAAAACATCTAGGTCACAGGGAGAGAAAAAAGGAAAAAAAAAGTCTAAAGCAAAGCTTTAACAATACGCACCTGTGTTCCCACACCAGAGGACGTAACAAATAAACACAATAGAATAAAAATGTGTCTGCCCAAAGTGGGTATGTCTGTTTAACACAGCAGCATGTTTTAAAATCTGGAGTGAGTGAGTAATTAAATGGTGACCGGAATGCCAGACCAACTACCAGTATGGCCTACATAGCAACAATAGTTTTCTTCTAGTCTCCTTCGGCTGATATGTAGTCGTTAGTTTGTATCACAAACCACAAATACAGAACTGTAGTAGGTGACTGCAGACACCTGTGAATATTTTAAAAGCACTGCTCTGCTCGCTACAGGGGCATAACCAAGGCGTACAGTGTTACGTTGATACTGACATGAAAAAGAACCAGATCCAAAAGAACCACTGTTTTTGGGCTGATCCTTCACTGACCTCTCAACGGCAAATCAGCTTTGAGCCAAGTTTCTCCCTTGGTGTTTTCACCCCCACAGAACACAAATCCCAAAGCAAGCACTAGCCTGCATACAAGTTTCCTAGGGTTTTTGCTGCGGTAATGTTGATTGAAGCTGGGGTCGCAGCAAAAGCCCCTGTGTTTGGAGGGATTCATCAAGAGTGGCAACTGTCAACGCTTGTGACTCAGGGATCACAGGTCTCACTCTACTCCTTTACCGAGATAACTCATCGCCAAGACCCTTAGAACGTGAGTTAGCCAACAACAATAGATCAAAAGAATAGCAGATTAAAAGAATGGGCCTTCATTCATGTTCATAATCTACAGAAAAACAAAAAGCAAAGAAAGAAAAGAAACTGACTTTGCAATTCTTCTACAATGTTTTAGGAAAGCTAGGTATTAAATGTTCACATTAAGGACACAATATAGTTTCTATTTCAAATCTTTAAAACCAGTAAGTGGGCTGTAGCTACTAAGTTACACATTTTATTTCCTACATCCCAGAAGGGAGGTAGACTGTAAGGTTAAGGTTGGCGACTTTGTCTTGTTTGGCACATTTCATTGAGCTAGTCTTTACAAGTGGACTAATAAATCATGTACTGAAAACATGACACTCACACTCCGCCAATGACACGAATTGACCCGATGCCATGGAAGTCCTTATCACTTTTTAAAAACTTAGGGACAGAATCTATATGTTCACTAAACTCTTTGGTATGTCCACGGAAGTGAGGTTTCTCATAAATGATGACCTGAAAAACACAAAACCGTTATTTAACGAGCTCACATTATAGCATGGATACATGATGAATTACATAAGTGGCATCAGAGACAAAACATCAATAGGGAACAATACCTGGCTTTTAAACTGCTGTTACCACTTACAATAGCATTTGGTATTCACAAAGAATATGATAACTCTTAGGGCCTACCGCTAACTCTCAAGCATCTCTCATATTAGCGTGCCTGGCTGGGATTACACTTTTCTGGTTACTCAAGTGTTAGGACCACTATGTAGGCTTAACTGTCTTATAGATGATTTCTGAACTTTCTTTGTATCATCCTTGTGTTGTGAATTCACCGTAGATCTGCCGCATGTCCCATAAGATGTACAAACATACGGAGCCCCCAGTACATAAAACTAAATTACCTACTGAGCTCAAACACCAAGCACTCCTTCTTGGAACCCTGGCTGCTTTTGATAGTTGTTGAGAAGTGCTGAAGAGGAAGAGGTGTGAGGCTTTGAACTTAAATGCAGTCCTCCCCGACAGTGGGAAATGAACAGTTAGTGCTCTGCTAACTGGACACTGGGTTCGATCTGGAGGTGGTATTATGAGTGGAGTGGGGACAGATGGACAGATGGACAGATGGACAGCAGTAGAAAACTCACCACACAGTGCTCTCTTTACTATTTTGCTCACTTTACTTTTCAAGTACCCCTGCCTTAAATACACGGTTGTGATAACAGGGTTGATCTGTCCACACTTCATCTGTAGTCCTCACTGTTGCCAATGGAATAATTGGTATATAACTAAAGCCAAGATTTTGGTGACTAAGTCCCTAGGCTTAAATACATAAAACTAAATAAAAATTATAAATTGTTCCTAAAACATTTGTACCAATCTTGATGCTTCTACATACTACATTTTCACAATAAGGTATATATTTTTATTATGATATATATACACA
>JADRCD010203978.1:0-51512 GCA_019843815.1 Montemys delectorum
TCTCTCTCTCTCTCTCTCTCTCTCTCTCTCTCTCTCTCTCTCTCTCTTTGGTTTTTCGAGACAGGGTTTCTCTGTGTAGCCCTGGCTGTCCTGGAACTCACTCTGTAGATTATGCTGGCCTTCATCTCTTAAGTGCCAGGATCACAGCCTTGTACCTCCATGCCTAGAAGTCATAATTTTTTCAAATCACAACATGGGGTTTGGAGAGATAGCTTACTCAGTAAAGTGCTTGTTTTACAACCATGAGGACCTGGTAAAAAGTTGATATGGAAGTCTGTATTTATAATCTCAGTGCTGTGGGGCTGGCGAGATGGCTCAGCGGTTAAGAGCACTGACTGTTCTTCCAAAGGTCCTGAGTTCAAATCCCAGCAACCACATGGTGGCTCACAACCACCCATAATAAGATCTGATGCCCTCTTCTGGCATGTCTGAAGACAACGAACAGGGATGGAGCAAGCGGGTTTGATTGGAGTGAACAGAGGTCCTAAAATCAACTCCCAACAACCACATGAAGGCCCACAACCATCTGTACAGCTACAGTATACTCATATACATAAAATAGATAAATAAATTTTTTAAAAAATTAATAATCTCAGTAGACAAGTCTCTAGCTAGCCTCTAGCCTACTCAGTAAGCTCCAAATATGGTGGTCTCAAACCATGAGGTGAATGGTTCATAAGGAATGACACCTGAGGTTGATCTCTGGACACACATGCACACACGCACACACACACACACACACACACACACCACAATATGGTGCAGAAACAAGAAAGAAATATTGATTGATCCAGGTGTGGTGGCACACACCTGTAATCTCTTCACTTGAAATGTGGAGACGGGAGAATCTGGGAGCTCAGGTTTATCTTCCAGTATGTAGCAAGTTTAAGACCAGCATGGGCTACATGAGACCCGGATATGAGAGAAATACCAACTGAGAAATTATATAGCACAGACCTCCTGCATATCGGTAGGGAAGTGTAGGCTCCGAGGTCAGAGCCTGAGTCGACTCCTCAAATCGCTACAGAGGCAAGAGAGCTGAGCTCAGAGTTTCCCTGACCCTCTGGTCAAATTTCAGCCTATACAGAAAATGGAAGACATTTTAAATGGGGGGCATATGACTAGTGGGTGTGCTCAAGATTTGGATAGAATGGAAGGATCGTTGCCCAGTGGCACACATATTTGATTCCAGCACTGAAGATAAAGCAGGGCATCTCTGTGAGTTCAAGGTCAGCCTGGTCTACATAATGAGTTCCAGGCCTGTCAGAGCTACATATCGAGACTTTTCCCCCCACAAAAAGGAACGGATTATCACATTACAGTTAAAGAAATTGATACCGGAGAAGGCTGAGTAGTTGGCCAAGATGCTGATGAGGGAGCAAGGTGATGGCCACTGTGCTATAACTGCCACATGCTCCCTTCTTCCTCTCCACTGCCCTCCCAGCCGTATGGTTCTGAATATACAGTCCTTCCAGGCTATCTCCTCATCCTTACTCACCCTCGGGGGGACTTCGGAAAGCAGTGACGCCCTGCAGGCTGTCCCACTTCCCCAGATTCTCCTCCAGGGGCATGGTGCGAATGCTGTTATCTTCGGAATAGTCTCGGTGGCTGCTCAGGGTCAGGGTGGAGGTGTCGGTCACCATGAAGCCGGAGTCCATGCTCAGGGACTCAGAGCCCATGATCAGTGTCATGCAGGAAGACGGAGAGAAAGTGGAGTTGGGTACTTGGGCGCTTGAGTGCAGGCTGAGACCTTCGCTGGAACCATGAATTAGGCTGACACGTGAAGCGTGAGTGACTGTCACATTTAAACCAGACTTGGGCTGGCTGTTGGAAGTCACATTGATGGACCCCTTGGAGCCTGTGTTCCAGGACGCACTCAAGGCTTCTTTAGAAACAGATGCAAAAATAGTGTGTGAAGTCAACTTGATGGCCTCGTCTGAGTTTGGAGCTGTGCCCGGGTTCAACTTGGAGATGTTCCCAGAGTGCAGACGGTCCAAAGAAGTGTTAGAGGGGAGAAGAAGAGGCACCTGTGAGCCATGCCTGGAAATGTTATGACTCCGGACCAAGGCTTCTCTGGAAAGAGCCCTTATATATAGGTTTGGCTCAGGCCTGGAAGGATTAGAGTTACTCTGACCCAAACCAAAAACCTTGCTTGAGAGGCACTTGGAGGCATCCTCAGAGCATGGCCTAGAAGAATTCTCTGGACTCAAAACAGTGGCCTGGGTAGAGCTGGGGCTTAGAACTGGTTGCGAGTCTGGGCAGAGAGTCCCTGCGGAGTCGGGCCCAGAGGTGTGGTTCACACTCTGGTCAGCAGCATCCACAGTGTTGATCTGGATGGAGGATGGAGTCGTGGCCCCACTGGCATTGGGGCTGGGGATGTCATTAGACATTGGGCCAGAGGCCCCTTCTGGGTCAGAACTCAGTGCTGGATGAAGGGCCGGAGTGAGAGTCAAGCCATGTGCTTGGGGAGGAGCAAGGTCTGGGGTGGGCCTAGGTATGGTGCTGGACAAAATTCCTGGAACCTCACAGGAGTTAGGACTTGGTGTCTTCTCAGGGTCTTCATGGAGAATGAGACTAGCACCCCGACTCAGGGCCATGTCCAGTCTGGAGGCCTCTCAAGGCCGCTGTCCCTTTTCTCCAGTTGCTGACTGTGGGGATCCCAGCAGCACTCCTGAGAGAGAAGATGAACACAGCCGGCTAACACCCGTCCTATGCCTGGCATAAATGAGGGCCTCTTGCTACCAGCCCCCCTTTGTAGCTCCGTCACATACCAGTCCCCTTTACTCTCTCCATTCCATGGCATGGGCACTGACCTCCTGACTTCCTGACCACACCCTGCTCCTCACTACCTCAAGTCCAGAGCACGGCATGGCATGGAAAGATAGGTACCTCCCACTATCCCTTGGGGAGCTCAGCTCTCCTACTACTGTCCTGATCCCCCTTCATGCTAATGACTGACTGAGCCCTGTTAGAGGCAAGCTCTGTTAGAAGAGCTGCAGTGATTCTAGCCAGACATGGTGGATCCTACCTGTATCCCCAGCATTTGGGAGGCTGAGGCAGGAGGACAGTCCAAAGCCAGCCTGGGCTATTAGTGCAGAAAGAATGGAATAGAAGCAAGGGAAAAAGAGAAGGAAATGAGAGAATGGGAAGAAAGAGGAGATGAGAGGAGGAGGAGGGAACTGGGGGTATTGTGGATCCCACAGCATCTCTAACTCCCAGATACTGCCAAGCATACAAGTCAGTCATCATAAACAGGTCAATGAGCAATCCCCCCACCTACAGGTTGAACAAGAATAAGATATTTTACTATGGATTATCCAATTCTCAGCCAACCCCATGTGACCTCAGTTCACCAACATAGATCCTTGAGTCTTGGGACAAACCCCTAAGTCATTAGAACTACTCTACATGTAGTCACAGCCTAGAGTCTCAAAAGGCAAGAGCATCCATCCTACAGCCTGGCAAGAGTACATACGACAGTGACGAAAATGGAACCTACTTGCCCAACAATGTAACTGTGGGTAAATTCCCCAATCCTCTGGCACCTGATCCCACCTCTCGGCCACCCTCCCCCCTCCCCCCATAGGATCTGTAAGAGCAGCTCACCTGACAGCATGGTGTTCTTAAGCAGGAGTGGGCCCCTAGAAAGACATGAAAAAGAAATCGTGTCAGGACAAGAGAGACCAAGGCCATCTCTATGCCACCCACCCATGGGCTCAACTATGACTTCTCATTGTCCTTAGAGCAGAGTTCCCAGTTGTTAGCAGAACGTAAACGGGTCTTCTATATCGGCCTGCGCGGCCCTCCTTAAAGCCCTCTCCTCTCCTCCCACTCCATCCTTGCAGGTCTATCTAGGCCTTCCACAGGCTGGGCTCCTCTCTTCCATTTTCTATCCCGGCTACCACTTAAATCTTCACCCCTGTAGATTCCCTAAACAGGTGAAGGCCGCCTGTAAGAAGCTCTCAGAGCATCCTGCTGGCTTCTCTCCTTTCCTAGCACACACATCTGGCTTCCTTACTAGGCAAGAAACTTGATGGCCACAGGAGCTGTTTCTGTGACATCTGGCATAGCACCTGCGCACAGAAAGAGCCTGGTGCTGCTTGATTTCTCAGTTTGCTTCCTTCCACGTTGCTGTGCTCCATCCGTTCCCTCACTAGCTCACTTGCTCTCCCATTCACTCACATGCCGGTTCCCTGGATCATTTGTTTGTTCTACCAACCTGTATCTATATGGCTTGGCTTTGGAAGGGTCATACACTTGATGTCATGAAGTCCCAAGTTCATAGATCAGCTCATCTTACTAGTGTGAGTGAATGAATCTGGACAAGAGACTTTTCCCCAGTGGCCCTATGCCCTTCAATAGCTCCCTGTCTTATAGAGACCTTGCCCTGACGGTGTCTGGCAGGGAGTGTGAGCCTGCAGAAGGCTTTCCTTTATTAAAAGAAATATTTCTGCCAGGCGGTGGTGGCACATGCCTTTAATCCCAGCACTTGGGAGGCAGAGGCAGGCGGATTTCTGAGTTCAAGGCCAGCCTGGTCTACAGAGTGAGTTCCAGGACAACCAGGGCTACACAGAGAAACCCTGTCTCAAAAGAACAAAACAAAACAAAACAAAGAAATATGTCTATTCCTTTCTGCTAAAGGCTGTGACCAAAGTCCAGACCTTGGTGCCAGGGGGCCATATGTACTCCTAATACCTGATGCCTACAAAGCAGGAAGAATAGCCTTACCACTGCCTCAAAGTCTATTTCACCTGTAACCAGAGAGTTGAAAAACGTTTGGGTTCTTTGATGTTGAGTCCCTTGCCAAAGCCCTGGTCTTAATTTTGTACTCATAATTTTTCTTCCTTTTACTTGATGAGAGACCTACATTTTGCTCTTCATCTTTTTTTCTCTCATATATACAGGTACTTGCGCGCACACGTATGCGTATGTGCACACACACACACACACACACACACACACACACACACACACACCATAGCTATCAAAGGGAGGCATTTTGGCTTTTGACCTGGAGTAATACAGACTAGTATTGCCTGTAAGGCAGAGAGGAGGGCCTAGGTCTAGCGGACAGTCTCAAGCCTGGCTTTACCCCTCTTTTCCAAAGGACAGATTGGCAAGACAGACCAACTCTCTCTGACGCATTTCCCCTCCCTCAGCTCTCCTCTTCCATCCAGCCACAGGAAGACAAGTCCTCAGAGAGTCCAGAAAGTGGAAGACAACTCACAGCTTGCCCTCCACCACTTGGGAATTGCTCACTGAGAGGAATGAAGGGAAGTAGGGTGTGACAGCACGTGCCTTTAATCCTCGCCTATGGGAAGCAAAGGCAGGCCGTCTCAGTGAGTTCCACGCCAGCCTGATTTACAGAGCAAGTTCCAGGCCAGTCATGAGTGACATAGAAAAACCCAGTCTCAAAAAAAAAAAAAAAAAAAAAAAAAGAGCAGGGTGGAGGGGGTGAGGGTTGCTGGAGACGACGTAGCTCAGCAGTCAAGAGACTGACTGGCTGTCTTCCAAAGAACCCAGGGTTGATTTTCATTGCCCACATAGATCGTTCATAGCTCAGAACGATCTCTAACTCCAGTTCCAGGTGATCTGACACTCTCTCTGGCCTCTGCAGGCACTGCATCCACATATGGTACAAGCATAATTCAGGTAAAAGGCCAAACATCCATTTTCATAAGATATTTTTTAAATTAATCTTTAACAGAAAGAGGAGCAGAGAGTATCACACATCTGTAATCCCAACCCTTGAGAAGTGCGGAAGCAGGAAGTTCAGACTTCAAAGTCACTATGGGTTAGACAAGGCTTTGCTTTACAAAAGAAACACCACGGTGTCTGTTTAACGTGTATGTTTTAATGTTTGGACATATGCATGTGTATAGAATACCGGCACCACAACCAGAGTACTAAACATATCCTGTCCCTGTTTCAGTGATTCTATATGAGTGTGCTAGTGTGTGTGTGTGTGTGTGTGTGTGTGTGTGTGTGAACATTTAATAGCTGGGCATGGTAGGGCACACCTGTAATCCCAGAACTAATAAACCGAGGTAGAATGATCATCATGAGTCCAAAGCCAACCTGTAATACCCAACGAGTCCCAAGATAGCCTGGGCTACATAGAGAGACCTTGTCTAAAAACAAACAAGACTTCATATAAGATCTAACTTCTTAGAGCTTGGTGCAGTGGTAGAGCATTTCGATTCCAGTGCTCCTGAGGATGAGAACAGAAGGTCACAGTTCAAGGCCATCCTGGGCTACTAAGACCTTGTTGCAAACAACAACAAAGTCAGGCATGGCAACTCACACCTATACCTGGGAGACAAAAGTAGAAGTACTGTGAGTTTGAGTCCAGCCTAAGCTACATAATGTATTCCAGGTTAGCCCATGACAGACAGTATGACCTTATCTCAAACAAAGAAATAAAATACACTGTGCATCTCCTTAGCTTGTGCTCTTCCCATATCCCTGAAACACATCCTCTAAGCATTGTCTTCCACTTCTTCCTCCCCAATAACTGAATTTTAAAAGCTTATCTGATCAACTCAGTAGTACAGTAGAGACAGAAGACAGAATCCTGAACTCAAGGACAAATCACTAAGATCTACGTAATCCATCAAGGCACAGTGGCGCAGACCTGTATTCCAGCACAGAATGGGAAAGCAGATACCAGATTGTCACCCTCTGATACATAGCAAGCTCCTGGATGGCATACCTCAAATAAATAAATAAATAAATAAATAGGGCTGGGAACTGGAGCAATGGCTCAACAATTAAGAGCACCGGCTGCCCCTCAGAGGCCTCATATTTGCTTCCCAGCACCATATGACAGAGAGCTCACAACAATCTGTAACTCCAACCCTGGAGCTCCGATTCCCTCATCCAGCCTCTACGGGCACCAGTAAACTATATATGTATGCAGGTCAAACATACACACATACAAAATAAAAACAAAGGGCTGGTGAGATGGCTCAGCGGTTAAGAGCACCAACTGCTCTTCCAAAGGTCCTGAGTTCAAATCCCAGCAACCACATGGTGGTTCACAAACATCTGTAAGGAGACCTGGACACCCTCTTCTGATGTGTCTGAAGACAGCTACAGTGTATTTACACATAATAAATAAATAAATCTTTAACATCAACAACAACAACAAAAAAAAAAAACAAAATAAAAACAAAGCAGTCATGGTGGTGTACACCCAAGCCTCAGGAGACAGAGACAGGCAGATCTCAGTGAGTTTGGGGCCAACCTTCTCTACATGGAGAGCTCCAGACCAGCTAGGACTGCATAGTGAGACCTCACTGGCTGAAGATATTCCAAATAGAAGATACAAGCATCTAGATTCAGATAGAGGGAGCAAACCTGGGGCAAGCCTAAAGCAGTTCATGCCAAAAACACTAAAGACAACAACCCAAAGAGTGGTGCTGTTTTGTTATTTCTTTTTATGTTTGTTTAGTTGGTTTGATTTTTTTGTTTGTTTGTTTGAGACAGGGTTTCACAATACAATCCAGGCTGCCTTTAAAACCGCCATGTAGCTTAAACAGTCCTTAAACTGGTGAAGCCCTGCCTGAGCAACTGAGGGCTGAGACTGAGGGTATGCGTCACCAAGCCCAGCCACCATTAAAAAAGGGAAACATCTTGATAGCAACCAGACAGTATTACCTATGGATGAAGAGCAATTTGACGCAGGGAGGAGTCTGCCCATGGGTCTCTGGGTTTCTTTTAGCAGGGCCTTCAGGCCATAGACAATTCCCTCCCCTGCCCAGGCCTTGAACCCACTTTTCAACCATTCTCGACTTCTCTGGTGTCTCAGTGTGTTTGGCTTCTCTCTTGCTACGGGACCTTTCAATGCCTTTTTCCCCATGAGATCCCTCAGCTCCCCGCTTTACCTTCAAGCCCTCTGTCTGCTCATGCCTAACAGTCACATTTCGGACCAGCTTGATGCCTCCCTCCCCAGAAAATTCTCCCTCCTGAGATCCCAAACGCTGTTGAGGAACCCTCTTCCGTGATCAACCCCTCTGTGTCCGTGGGTCTTTCTATTGTCTTAGTCTCCATCCTAGAACATGAACTGGGTGTCTATCTTGTTATGCCTGTTTTTCCATAACACAGCGCGGTGCCAGGCACAGAGCAGGTATTCAGAAAGCATTCAGGAGATAATGAGTGAATGAATGAATGGATGAATGAATGAATGACAGTTCTTCAAAATAGATATCACTGCCCTCATTTACTGGCACATTAACAGAGACTGTTCAGGGAGATGGTGATTTGTGTAAAGTCCCCAGCAAGTGGCTTCTCAACCCTCACTCCCTGCCCCTGTAGCACCACAGAGATCTCTAGGGAATCTCTTATTGGGAAAAGCATCTTCCAGATTCTCACCCCATTTCCTCTGCCACTCAGGACACACCCTGCCTTCCACAAACGTCCATTCACACCCATCTTTCCCTGGGCAAGCGAAAGAGGAGCTCTGAACCCAAGTCCTCTGCACCCTGTCCACTGGCCTGTGGCACCCCCTCTGGCTCTTCTTACTCTCTTCCCCCTCACTTTCCCTGTTCTCCCATGCACTACTCTCAAGACAAATAGCTTTCTGTGAGCCTTGAGCTGCCGGTGTGTTACCTCCACCTGGGGCATCCACATGGCAACAGAAAATTCAACTTTAATCCAAAGGTATGAAGTAAGAACTGTGGACTTAGAGCCAGACAGGAGACTTTTACCTAGTGGGGGGTTGGGGTCTAGGTAGTAACTGCCTTGTGGAGGCTATGAAGGCTGACCCTACCCTTGGTACTGTCCCAAAGCCACCCTTCAGCTTACCTGGGCTCCCCCCAGCCCAGGCCAGGCTTATAGTCTTTGTGAGGTCACCATGATCCGGAAGTCCCCCAGCCAATAAGACTCTTGCTCCTCTTGACCACACAGTGCAGAGGAGCAAAGGAATCCTTAAAAAGAAAGATGCGTCTTTAGATTCCCACTACACTAAGACAGGACCTGACTCAAATGAAGGTTGATTCTCAGAGGGCCTTCAAAGAACCGCAGAACATCTGTGACCTTATATCTCTGTTTATTTGGGGGTGACAAGTGCTTTGGAGCCAGGCAATCTGGGACAAGAAATGTCAAAAACCAGGACACCAATGAGCCCAAGTCCTTGATCTTTTTCCTGCCCCACCTTGCTTCATCCAAGGACTGATACTGTGTGGAGTAGGGTGGGGTGGAGGACTGGGCCCAGAGAGACTCACCGTGTGTGACCTGGATTCTGTGTAAGGCTATCTTACTCTTCCTCTATCTCTTCCAAGAACACGGTTTTAATGACGAGCAGTAAGTAAATGATTAGGAAAAGACAGAAGCACTTTGAAAGCACCAGTCACAAAATGAAGAGTGAGACCATGCCTGAGGTCATGCTCTTGTTTGGACTCGAGCGAGTAAATCTCGGTATTCTTAGATGTGAGACATCCTTTGTTCAGAGACAGGCTGTCCAAGGACCGGTCTCATCAGACGGGCTCAATGTCCCCAGCATCTTCAGCTCCTGTCAGTGAATGATAAGCATGGTTTTAACATTTATTTATTCTGTGTGTGTGTGCACTTTATAAATACACGACTCCGGCATATAGAGGTCAGACTTGCAGCAACCTGTTCTCTCTTCCACCACATGGGTCCCAGGGATCAAACTCAGGTCATCGGGCTTGTGGCAGGTGCTCTTACCAGCTGAGCATCTCACAGGTTCTTGAATGCTCTCCTGTCTGCCCTGGACTCACTCTTCCTGCCCTGATTCCAGCCCTGCATCCTTCCCACTCCTACCCACACCCAGGCCCAGCTCCTTTGTTCCCTTCTGTTGTTTCAGGAGCCAGAATTTCTCCTCTCTCTCCTCCTTTCCCACAACCTAGAAACACAACTAGGTTTTCTCTTGCCTAGAAAACTCCTTCCTAGGACTGGAGAGGTGGCTCACTGCACTGACTGCTCTTCCAGAGGATCCGGGTTCGATTCCCAGCACCCATACAGTGGCTCATGATGATTTGTAAATCGAATTCCAGAGGAATGATGCCCATTACTGGCGTTCTTGGACACTAGTCACACACATAATGCATAGACATAGCTGTGGGCAAGACCTTCACACATACAATTATAAAGCCCTTCTTTAGTCATAGCACACACCTATAATCCCAACACTAGGAGCTAGGAAGATTATGAGTTCAAGGCCAGCATGATCCATAAAGTGTATTTTTGTCCCTAGACACAAAGGCCTGTAATCCCAGCTACTCAGAAGGCTGGGACAGGGCGAATGTTGAATGGGCTTCAAAAAAAATCAAGGTCACCAAATGCTGTCTCACTAAAGTCACTTTGGCACCTTCGTGAGACGGTGTTACAAGGTAAAAGAAGCTCAGAGTTAAGTTCTGTAGTAGGAAACTTGCCTAGCATTTGTGAGGCCCTAGATCCCATCCTAAAAACTACAAAAAAAGAGAGGTCCTTCCTGTCCGGGTTCAGATGCTGTCGCTGTGAGATCAGCCACATCTTCGACTTCTCTCCCACCCCTAGCACAGCAGGCAGGTTCTCTGCTGTGACTATTGAACACAGGAGACCCCAGGTGGAGCCAGACAAGAGAAGCAGCTTCCTGCCACTAGGCCTAAGGCAACCTGATTTATGTCTATATATCATATCTAGTACCTTCAATAGACTAGCACAGAGCAGCCTCGCAGACATTCACCTTCTGGGAAGGCTGTCCCTCTAGTCAGAGACTACTCCCCTTTAAATCAATTAAAGTAAGGCATTTCCTTTGTTTGGCACTAAAAAATATCTATTGGAGCTGGAGAGATGGCTCAGCGGTTAAGAGCACTGACTGCTCTTCCAAAGATCCTGAGTTCAAATCCCAACAACCACATGGAGGCTCACAACCACCCGTAATGAGATCTGTCGCCCTCTTCTGGGGTATCTGAAGACAACTACAGTGTACTTACATATAATAAATAAATAAATCTTAAAAAAAAAAATTATAAAAAAAAAGGGGGGGGGGCGCTGGCAAAATGGCTCAGCGGGGTAAGAACACTGATTGCTCTTCCAAAGGTCCTGAGTTTGGATCCCAGCAACTACATAGTGGCTCACAACCACCTGTAATGAGATCTGACGCCCTCTTCTGGTGGCGTCTGAAGAGAGCCACAGTGAATTACGCCAGAGCAGGCGGCCGGCCGAGGTCCTGAGTTCAATTCCCAGCAGCCACACACATGATAGCTCATGGCCATCTGTACAGCTACAGTGTACTCATACACACAAAATAAATAAAAATAAGTCTTTAAAAATTTTTTTTAAAAAAGAAACATCTCTTACTTCTGGGTGTGCTGGAACATACTTTTAATCCCAGCACCTGAGAGAAAACCCAGACAAGTCTCATGAGTTCCAGAACACTATCTCAAATACACACACCAAGGGAGATGGGAGGGAGAGGAGAGGAGAGAAGCACTGGTTTAGCCTTGCTCTTGCCTCTGCCTCCTGGGTGTTGGGATTAAGGGCGTGTGCCACCATGCCTGGTTTATTCTGCCTTTGCCTCCTGGGTGCTGGGATTAAAGGCATGTGCCCCTATGCCTGACTCTTTAACTATTAACCTCCCATACAGTGACTCAACATCTTGACTTTTCCACAAAACTCTTAGAAAGCATCACTTTGACACATTAGCTAGTGTTGTTAGCTCTCCAACAGCTCAAACACTAAAAATACCATCAGAGAGCCTCTACCTTGGTCCCTACCCTGCTCCAGCCTCACTGTGCCCTATAAGTGACGCCCTTTCTGCCACTTCCAAAAATTCATACCGCCTTTTTCATTTAGGGAAATTTGAACCCATGTTCCCAAGCCATGTTCACTCATATTTGCCGTAGAGTAAGTGGTTTCCTCTTTTTTCATAGTTCTTGGAATGTAACAGGAGGGAGCTTGCAAGCCAGGAGAAGTGTGTGACCTCTGAGCTGCTCCTCCGCCCTCCTTTTACTTTGTATTTTGGAACAAAGTCTAAGTTGCCTAGATTGGACCTGAACTCACTCTGTATGCCACACAGGCCATGAACTTGTGATCATGTATCTCAGCCTTCCTGGTAGCTACAGTTACAGGCTCACACTACAGGCCTAGCTTGTTAAAGCCTTCCATTTTTTAATTTGTTTGCAAGCCTGGGAATTTATCCTAGAGTTTACTGCATGCCAGACAAGTAATCTACCACTAAACTACAGCCCCAGGAAACCTTTTTTTTTCCTTATAGTAAAATCATGTCTTTGTGATCATGGGAGCCCCAGCCCTTGGCCAGGTTTTCAGCTGCTGTTTCCCAGGACAGGCACAGTCGGTCCTTTTCCAGTCACCTATCTACTGGATTAAGGGAATTTACCTGACAACAAAGGCTTCAATCTCTCCCCACTGATGCTGGGGCCCCTTCACCATCTGCCTTTACCTGCCCATCCAGCTAGTCCCTGCTCCCTTTATTTATTTATTTTTGGTTTTGTTTGTTTTGAAAAAAAAAAAAAAAAGTCTCACTAGATAGCCCTGAAGGGCCTGGAATTACTATGTAACTTACGGAGATCAGCCTTCCTATGCCTCCGGAGTGCAGAGATTCAAGGCATCTACCACCAGCCCTGGTTTTGTTTTGATCTTTGAGACAGGATCTCCCCATAGCCCAGGCTAACTCATCATCTTCTCATACATGCAGAAGACTTATGTGTCTGATGAATTCTTAATGAGGGCACCTACGACCAGCACCCAGGTGTAGATTTATCACTTTGTGGGGCTGGGGCTGAGGCTACGGCTCACTGAACAAAGCTATACAGACATGAAGACCTGAGGTTAAATCCTCAGCACCCATGTGAGAGTTAGATGGGCAAGATGGCCTGCCTGGAATCCCAGCGCTGAGGAAGCAAAAACAGGGTACACCCAGAACAGGATGACTAACCAGAGTCGTCAAATCAACAGCTATAGCTTCAAGGGAGAGATCCTGCTCAATATGCAAGATGGAGAGACATCAAAGATGTCAAATGTCAACCTCTGGCCACCACATACCACATACACATACATATATATAGACCACATACATATACATATATACACCACATGCACATACCATATACATGCAAAAGAAAAAAAAATAGAACACTATGAGAGCCCTACTTCTGTTCAGTTGTCTTCTTTTTTTTTTTTTTTAAAGATTTATTTATTTTATGTGTATGAGTACATTGTAGCTGTATAGATGGCCATGAGCCATCATGTGTGTGACTGCTGTTGATCTCAGGACCTCTGCCCACTCACTCCGGCCCTGCTCGCTCCGGCATAATTCACTGTAGCTGTCTTCAGACGCACAAGAAGAGGG
This sequence comes from Montemys delectorum, assembly GCA_019843815.1. Lineage (NCBI taxonomy): Eukaryota > Metazoa > Chordata > Mammalia > Rodentia > Muridae > Montemys > Montemys delectorum. The sequence continues at coordinate 13,316 of JADRCD010203978.1, forward strand.
CGTCCGATCTCATTATGGGTGGTTGTGAGCCACCATGTGGTTGCTGGGATCCGAACTCAGTACCTTCGGAAGAGCAGTCAGTGCTCTTACCCGCTGAGCCATCTCACCAGCCCCTGTTCAGTTGTCTTTTGGTTCCCCAGTACTGGAGATTGAACACACACACACACATACACATACACAGAGAGAGAGAGAGAGAGAGAGAGAGAGAGAGAGAGAGAGAGAGAGCAAATGTTCTACTATTGAGAGTCTCAGAACTTTTAGTTTTAATTTTTGAGACAAAGTCTCATGGTTCCCAGAATAGCCTCAAACTTGCTATGTAGCTGAGGATGGCCTTGAACTCTGATCTCTACCACATAATCTACACTTTTGAACATAAAGAGCCCTCGTGAAGAATTAAGTTTTAAGCCAGGCATGATGACTCACATCTATCATCCTAGCTCTTTTTCCTTTTTTGTTTTTTGTTTTTGTTTTTGTTTTTGGAGACAGGATTTTTCTGTGTAGCCCTGGCTGTCCTGAAACAAACTCTGTAGACCAGGCTGGCCTCAAACTCAGAAATCGCCTGCCTCTGCCTCCCAAGTGCTGGGATTAAAGGCATGCACAACCACTGTCCAATGTTAGCTCTTGAGAATCTGAAGTAGGAGGCTTACTGTAAGTTCAAGCCAGTGTGTTCCAGAACAGACTGAGTTATATAATAAGACTCTGTCTCAAAAATAAAAGTAGGGGGGGGGGGCTGAAGAAATAGCTCAGTGGTTAAGAGCACTGGCTGTTCTTGCAGAGGACCCAGGTTCAATTACCAGAATCCACATGGTGGCTTATAGCCACCTATAATTCCAGTTCCCAGGGATCTGATGCCTTAGGAACTCCACAGGGGGGCGGTGGTGGCACACACCTTTAATCCCAGCACTTGGGAGGCAGAGGCAGGTGGATTTCTGAGTTCGAGGCCAGCCTGGTCTATAGAGTGAGTTCCAGGACAGCCAGGGCTACACAGAGAAACCCTGTCTCAAAACAAACAAACAAACAAAAAATTACAAGTAGGAACTCCACAGGGACTGGCACACCAGCGTCAAACATCTCATACAACGAACATAAGCATATCTGGCAGGGCGATGGTGGCGCACACCTTTAATCTCAGCACTTGGGAGGCAGAAGGCAGGTAGATCTCTGTGAGTTCAAGGCCAGCCTGGTCTAAGAGCAAATCCAGGACAGCCAGGGCTATTACACAGAGAAACCTTGGCAGAGGGTCGGAGATGAGGGTACGGGGGAGATTAAAGCAAAAACTGCATTTCATTTGTTGTCATTGGTAATACCAAGAGAACTGCTCACCTGTCACCCAGTACCCGGCTGTCTCCTAACCTCTAAGCCAAACTTCCTCTGCACACTCTTGCAGCTGGCTCTTTTTTGTTGTTCTTGTTTTTGTTTTTGTTTTTGTTTTTGTTTTTCCGAGACAGGGTTTCTCTGTGTAGCCCTGGCTGTCCTGGACTCACTCTGTAGACCAGGCTAGCCTTGAACTCAGAAATCCGCCTGCCTCTGCCTCTCAAGTGCTGGGATTAAAGGCGTGTGCCACCACCGCCGGCTGCAGCCGGCTCTTTGACTCCTCTAAATTCCCTGGGCTGTGAAATAGAGACAGTCCTTAACTTCTTTCCTCCAATGCTTCTAGAACCCTCTCTGCCTAAGCAGATGGCTTAGCCCTGCCCATGCTTCAGAGGTGGCCTGCACTTCCATAGCTTCACGTGCCAGGGCTATCAGCTGCCATCCCAGCCCTGTCTATCAGACACCATCTCAGATAAAAGGAAATTCATGTCCCCAGGGCAAATCTAATCTGCTCTTGTCACTAACCCTTTCAGGACCTAGGGATTCCCTGGAGCACTGCAGAAAGGTCTAGGTTGAGGAGTAAAGAGATGGCCAAGTTCAGTTGTTTCCTTTCACACAGGGGTAAAACAAGGCATAGGAGGGCACCGTTGGGTTTCTCTAGGACACCAGGAAACCTAGACCAGCTGGAATAGATCCCTAGCCTCCTACCCTTGCACCAGGGGTCGGGGCTGTCTCCAGTCCTTCACTGCTTCCTGATATGATCCAAGTTCATTTGGGAGGTGGCAGGATTTTCTGCTTAGCCTGATAAGATCTGGCCTGGGTGGAAAGAGGAGGGCTAGGAGGAGAGCAGGGTTTCTGAGCCCTCTCCACCCAGCCAGTGGGAGTGGCCAGACCTGAGTTAAATGCTGCTGCAGGCTGGCCTCCCACCAGATCTCAGCTACAGGGAGCCTCGGGGACAGTGGCTGTGGGATCCTGAAGGGAGCTCTCTTGAGCAAGGATCACAATGTCTTGCAAGGAGTGGTGTTCCAGCAACCAGGCCAAGTGGATCCTTGCTGGCAGTGTCAGTGTGACACTGGTGTTGGCCATTTCGATGATCCTGGGCCTAACCTTGCATCCGAGCACCCAACCAGGTAGGACCTCCCCTCTCCCTGCACATCCTCCCAACTTCTCATCTCTTACCTCACCGAGCTCTGCCCATGTATCCAGCTCTACTCTGCTTTAATACTTCAGCTCTACCAAGTCATCCAGAGCTGAAGGTGCCTTTGACAGTCCCTTGTTCACCGGATCTTAGCCTAGATCTTAGCCTTCAGCTGAGACCTCCTGTGCTTTTGGAGATAATCCTTCTTGGAGACTTTGTGAACACTCTAGGCAGACGTCACACTCTTTCTACACATCTGCTTGTCTCTGCAATCTCCTTGCTAAGAGGGCCTTCCAGCCTTCCAGGAACAGCCTCCCCCCAAACCTATGCCTCAATCCTGAGTCTATCCTGATGTGGGGGCTCTGCTCCCCACCCTTCCCCTCTGTCCCCCACCAGCACTGCCCTCAGAACACAAGGGCTCTCCTAGATCCTTGCAGGGGCTCTATCTCCAGTGGGCTCTTACCAGCCACTACTCTTTGCAGCCAGATAGCTTTTTCTATTTTTTTTGGGGGGGGGGAGAGGAGGGTCAAGACAAGGGTTTTCTCTGTGTAGCCCTGGCTGTCCTGGAACTCATTCTGTAGATCAGGCTGGCCTTGAACTCAGAAATCTGCCTGCCTCTGCCTCCCAGCTGCTGGGACTAAAGGCGTGCGCCACCACCGCCCTGCTCAGACAGCTTTTTCTAAGCAGCTCCTCTGGTAGCATGCCTCACAGACCTAATTCCTCTATGGAAGTTAGCTTTCCTTTTCCATGAAGACCAGCAAGGGCATCCTTTGTTCAAACATTCTTTTTGTGTGTGTGTGTGTGTGTGTGTGTGTGTGTGTGTGTGTGTGTGTGGTTTTTTCGAGAAGACAGGGTTTCTCTGTTTAGCCCTAGCTGTCCTGGAACTCACTCTGTAGACCAGGCTGGCCTTGAACTCAGAAATTGCCTGCCTCTGCCTCCCAAGTGCTGGGATTAAAGGTGTGTGCCACCACCGCCCGGCTGTTCAAACATTCTTTCTGTGGCTAAGCCTTCACTGTTCTTTCAGTCCAGAATCGTCTATACACTTCTGTCAAGTGTACACCCATCCCTCCAAGTACCTCCTAGTGTCCCTTTCTCTTTTAAGCACTCCCTTTCCTGATGATCTAAGGGTCTCTGTGGCCTCAGGAAGCCACACAGCTCCCTGTTTTCTGGGCTCTCTCTCTCTCCCCCCCCCCTCCCTCCCTACCTCCCTACCTCCCTCCCTCCTCTCTCCCTCCTCCTCTTTCCCCCTTCTTCCCCCCTTTGTGTGTGTGTGGAGAAGGGAAGAGAGGGAGAGGACAGTCTGTGGGAGTCAATTTCCTCTCACCATGTGGGGTTCCATGATTAAACTCAGGCCACCAGCCTTAGAGGCAAGTGCCCTTACTTGCTGAGCTATCTCCAACAGCCCTTGCTTGTCTGACTTTTGAGATAAGGACTCGTGTTGCAGGTTGGTCCCCAGCTCCCCATGTCCCCAAGGACACCCTTGAACTTCTGATTGCCCTGCCCCACCCACCCGAGTGATGGGATGACAGATACGCATATGCCACAACAAGCATATGAAAGACCTAAAGCTTCCTATGTATACGTTCCTGGCTGGTCTCAGACTACTGCCAATCCTCCTGCCTTGCTTGCCCTCACAACTGCTAGGATCAGAGGCATGCACCACCAGACCAGGTTTCCTGTATCTTACTGGGCCAGGGGCTGTGGGTCCTGCTGTCTGTCTACCAGACTGAGTGCTTGATTCAGGGTAGTAGGATGATGGCTGAGCATCCCTGGCTGAGCAAGAGATGATGGTAACAACCCCTTGGCATTCCAGGCTGTGAGAAGGATGCAGTTTGCCGTCCTGATGCTGACATGTTGGACTACCTGAAGAGCATGGGCCAGATCAGCCACCAGGATGGCTTGCTGGTCACCTGGTACCACGCAGCCAACAGCAAGAAAGCGATGGAGGAGGCCCTGAACAGTAAGTCTAGCCATCCTGCTTGGGGTTAGGGGGACGCTTGACACTGTGGCCATGGCAACTGTGTGGTGGCTATTTTCATATGCCTGCCACAGTCTCCCTGAGGGAACAGGGCTGTGGGCTAAGTTCACTCAGGTTGAACAGCTGGTGAGCTCTAAGCCCTAGATCCAGGTGCTAGTTCCAGGCTCATCACTATGCTGTATTCACTCCCAACAACCCTCCTTCTGCCTGTCAGGGGCTCATGGTTCCCACTAAGGAAGCCATTGACTTCCAGGACTGAGAAAGAATCGAGAGATGTGAACTTGACAGCGTTTCTGAAATGGGCTGTGAAGGACACCTGAGCAGTTCCTTAGAATCTGCATCAAAACAATCACAGTGGCCCCATGAGTGACAGGCACACACTCTCCTCACACACTGTATGGAGGCCCCTGGAGCCCATGCAACCTACTCCTGGGAAATCAGTCATGGGAGAAAAACTGAAGCTCAGAAATTAGGTTCGGCTGTCAGAGAGGTGAGGCCCACATAGGTCAGCCTCACAGCCCCAAAGTCTGTGATCTGAGTGTCTGGGTTGGGTCATGGAGAAACATCCTCTTTGAGGGCTGTTGAGAAGTCATGGAGGACTGGGGTAATGTTCCCTGGCTTGAGTTTGCTTCAGGAAGTGCGGGTCCCCCATTCAGCATTGTGGGTGTGGCCTGAGAGTTCCTGGGCCACTGGCGTCCTAGGACCTCCTCGTGAGAACCGCCACTCAAACAATTTTCTTACTGACCTATAACCCAAGACCTCAGGAACCTGAGGCAGGAGGGTGACTAGTTCCAGGTTGGCATGAGCTACATACGGAGACCTTGCCAGAAAGAAATGGGAGGGGGAGAAGGGAGGGAGATCTCCTGATTTCAGATGAGTGCCCTAGAGTATCATCCAGGGTCACACATAGGTCGGATGTGGAGATGCCCCACCCCTCAGACTATGGATTTTGCTCTGGCAGGTCACCATACAGCAGGCTTGACATGTGGCCTGGAAAGAACTGGTTGAGTGAAGGCCTAAATGGCAAGTGGGGAGAGGACAGGCCAGGCTGGGAGATCTCCAGGCCACCACTACTAAAGCTGTGTGTTCCCACAGCTGGGCCTTGGTAGCCAGGAGTGAAGGAGCAAAGGAAATAGCAAGCTTTAACATCAACCATGCTGCTCGGGCTTACCCAGGAGACACCGGGTGACACAGGAAAGAGAAATGTCTCCTATCTGAAACAACAGTGCTAACGCTGAGCTGCCACTTCTGTTTCTTCACCTGCTAGCTAGCCCCTTTTCTCTGGAAAAGAGCGTAGACAACAAATTCTGTTGGCTATAAAGATGAAAATGTCTTGACTAGGAGCCTGCAAAGTTTAGCTTGTGAGAAACTGCTTAGCTCTGGGTTACTTAGTCAGGGTTTCTATTCCTGCACAAAAACATCACAACAAAGAAGCAAGTTGGGCCAGGCGGCGGTGGTGGTGCTCACCTTTAATCTCAGCACCTGGGAGGCAGAAGCAGGCGGATTTCTGAGTTCCAGGCCAGCCTCGAGTGAGCTCCAGAACAGCCAGGGCTACACAGAGAAACCCTGCCTCGGGGGGGGGGGGGGGGGGAAAAACAAGAAAGGATTTATTCAGCTTACATTTCCCACATTGCTGTTCATCACCAAAGGAAGTCAGGACTGGAACCCAAGCAGGTCAGGAAGCAGGAGCTGATGCAGAAGCCATGGAGGGATGTTCCTTATTGGCTTGCTTCCCCTGCTCAGCTTGCTTTCTTACAGAACCTAGGACTACCATCCCAGGGATGGCACCACCCACAATGGGCCCTCCCAGCCTTGATCACCAATTGAGAAAATGCCTTACAGCTGGGTCTCACGGACACGTTTCCTCAGAGGCTCCCTTCTCTATGATAACTCCAGCTTGTGTCAAGTTGACACAAAACCAGCCAGTACACTGGGAAAAGTTTCCTTTGGGGTAGGGAGTAAAAGACCACCCTGGGATGGTCAACGGTCATGGGGACAAGATGATGACCGTGCCCATTGCTATATGAGCTACGAAATCCTTCTGGCCAGCCATGGGCCTAAGTAAGCAGCAGCTAAAGGCTTTTTCCCCCTTTTCTCTGCATGCTGAGAAATTGTCACTGGAGAACAGAAAGCCCTTTACCCTGACAAGAGAGCCAGGTCATAAGGCCTCAGAGGATGCCAGGAGAACCTACCACCTAGCTTCACCCAGAGCACACTGGCACAAGGAGGAGTCCTCAGGATGCCACCCAGGGGTGTGTACTACTGCATCAAGGAATACAAATACTCACCCTTAGCAGAGAGGCCCAATTTCCTCTTTGCCAGGCCCCTGGGGAAGGCCAGCCTCTGCAGGAGCTGGCTGAGTTAGGGTGGACTAGACTGGATGTCCAGAGAGACGGGGGCCAGAGTGCAGACCTGGAGGGCAGCGCACAAAGTTCCCATTTTACCTTGGCATTTACTTGCCATGATTCTGGCCAGGCACAGTGGGGCACACCTGTAATCCCAGCACTGGGGAGGTCGGGGGAGGACAATGAAGACTTCAGGGTCACCCAGGGTCATATAGCAAGTTCCAGACTAACCTGGGCTAAAAGAGAAGGGGGATGGGTGTTATGCCAGCATTGATTCCGGGCAAGTGGCTTCCCCTCCTGGGCTGGTGGTAAGTCATTTGTCATCCAAACTGGGACATGCTTGATTATACAAGCAAGGTCATTATTAATAATTGTGTTGGAGACAGCAGAAGTACACCAGATGGCCCTGAGTTACCCTAGGTAAGTGTAAATAATAATTAACACTTAGTGAATGCCTGACTTGGGGATCCGTTACTATTTAATTCTCACAAAAGAGGAAAGAAGCACAGAGAGGTCAGGTAATCTGGTTTGTGTCACACAGCTTTCAAGTCTGCATACTCAACCACCATGCTCATGTGGCTCAATGGTGGGTGAATGGAGCGTTTGGCAGCTGCATGCTTCCTGTCCTCCGGAGGGCACCATCCTGAGGTTCCAAGCTCCCCTTCCTTGCTCAGCCCCCAGGTCTAGCCTCTGGAAAGTCCACAATGTTCAGTATTAAAGGAGAGGAGCTTCCAGGAAGACATGACATGTAAAAAGCCACCTCAGGGAAGCCAGTCAGGTTGTGAGCACAATTTCTTTCTTTCTTTCTTTCTTTTTTTTTTTTTTTGTTTTTTTTTTTTTTTGTTTTTCGAGACAGAGTTTCTCTACGTAGCCCTGGCTGTCCTGGACTGTATAGACCAGGCTGGCCTTGAACTCAGAAATCCGACTGCCTCTGCCTCCCAAGTGCTGGGATTAAGGCTCGAGTCACTACTACCCAGCATGTGAGCACAATTTCTATCCGTCTTCATCTCATTTATGAAGCAATGGCAGGGTCCCCGCTAGGATGACAGGCATAAACCATGCCTCGCTTGAAATGGTCTTATTTCTGGCAATTAATTCCAAGGCCTTAATGTAAGCACTCCACCAGTGAGTTACGTCTCCAGCAACCCCCACTGTTTAATAGGCTAGCATTGAACTCTTTTTTTTTTTTTTTATGTGTATGAGTACACTGTAGCTGTACAGATGGCCATGAGCCATCATATATGTGGCTGCTGGGAATTGGACACAGGACCTCTGCGGGCCCCATGGGCTCTGGCATAATTCACTGTAGCTGTCTTCAGATGCACCAGAAGAGGGCGTCAGATCTAATTATGGGAGGTTGTGAGCCACCATGTGGTTGCTAGGATTTGAACTCAGGACCAGGAGCAGTCAGTGCTCCTACCCGCTGACCCATCTCACCAACCCCTTTTTTATGTTGTTGGTTTTTTGGGGTTTTTTTTTGTTTTGGTTTTTTTCTTTTTGAGACAAGGTTTTTCTGTGTAGCCCTCCCGGTCCTGGAACTCACTATATAGACCAGGCTGGTCTTGAACTCACTTATATCTGCCATCCTGAGTACTGGAATCAAAGGCATGCACCACCACACCCAGCTTAGCACTGAACTCTAAGTGCCCTGCCCCCAGGTTCCAAGTGCCAGGATTACTGGTGTGTACTACCACACCTAGTTTGAGCCACACCAGTATCTTCAAGATACCCTTCTGGAGCCTAGATTCTCTGTGCCCCAAACCCATGGTCTCTACCCACTGTATGCTCAGGTAGGTAAAAGTTAAGAAAGACATTTATAAAAGCTGGAGAGATGTCTCAGGTTAAGAGCATTTGCTGCTCTTGCAGAGGAGACCCAGGTTTGGTTCCCAACACTCAAGATGTCTCATACTTGTATGTTACTCCAGTTCCAGAGGATCCAGAGCCTTCTGGCCTCTGGGGGCACTAGGCACACACATGACACACATATATACATGCAGGCAAAACACTCATATACATAAAAGTAGACTAAAAACACCTTTAAAAATATCTTTGGACAGGGCAGTGGTGGTGCTTGCCTCTTGGCACTCAGGAGGTGTGAGGTCAGCCTGGACTACTACACAATATGTTCCAGGCTACCCAGAGCAATAGAGTAAGACTGTCCCAAGAAACAAAAGCAGTGCCAGCAACAGCCTATATTTGATTTCATTCTCCCTCCTAGAAATCCAGGACATGAATTTTAAAGAACCCTGATAAAATTCTCAGGCACAAGAGATGGAGAAAAGGCTCAGTGCTTACAAATGCATTTGCTGCTTTTGCAGAGGGCCTGGGTTCAGTTCCCAACATCCACATGTCGGCTCAAAGCTGTCTACCATTCCAGTTCCAGGGGATCGGATGCTCTCTGTGTTTTCCATCTTCTACCAGCACCAAGTGCATAGGTGGTTCATGCACATAAATGTAGGAAGTCACTTAAGTACATAAAATGCACTTTAAAAATTCTCAAATTCTAGATGAGCTGTCTCACTTCCCTGTGCCCGGGCTGTCGGTCTTGACTTTGTTGTGTTTATTTTTTTAGACAAGATCTCAGTATTTGGCCCAGGCAGACCTTGAACTTACTATGTGAGTGAAACCGGCCCGCAGTCTCACTCTCCTGTCTGTGGGTCTCTTCAGACCGGAGGTCAGACAGAACCTGCAAAATGGGTCGGGAGAACAAAGAGGTGGACGCCAAGTAGAGTTCTATCAAGGAGACACTTTACTAGGGGGTGTTTTGATCTTATATAGGCAAATAAGAACTGGAACAGAAAACTCAAGGATTAAAATGTTTGCATAGCATAAACATTGCAGGGGAAGTCAGGAAAGAGTCAGGAGGGAGTCACCAGTGAAGGTCGCCAACAGCTTGGTTGTAGCGGATGTCCTCAGGCAGTAGACGGTGTCACAGGTGTAGTATCTCAGCTGAACTTCTAGGACAACTTCTTTCAGAGATAAGCCATTAGTCTGCAGAAGGCCATTCACCTTAATTCCCCAGGTGACTGCCTCGGCCGCGGGAGGCAACAACTATGTACCCCAGATAGGCCTCAAACTTATGGCGAGATCTGCCTCACCATCTCTAATGCCTGGACATGGGTATAAATCAGCACACCAGTGCTGTCTTTTCTTTGCCCACCTTCATCTCTATAGTGCTCCAAGTATTAGCCAGCTCCACTACCATGGAGGAAGGACTCTGGAGAGCTGTGTCCCCTTATGAAGACTTGGTTTCAACCAAGGCCCCAGGATGGAGGACTGACCTAACTCGGGAGCCTCTGAGAGACGAGAATCTCAGCTCTGCTCCAAACTTGAGATCAAAACCTACAATTTCACAGTTGCATGTTGATTGTACACATTAAAGTTGGTGCCAAAGGTCTGAGCTCCATTTCAACTAAACACCCAAGGGTTCGCCTGAAATAAACTGTGTGAAGTTAGCAGATAAAAATAATGCCTTAGTTGCTAGTGAGGACACAGCCAATAGAATAGTGTGGGCGGGGCGCACCAGCCAAGACCACCACTGACTCAAATCTATTCACAGGAATAAAATGTAGTCAGTAAACTAAGGCAGGTCCGGCCTAGCACCTCCCACTCAGAAGTCAGAGGAGATCTCTGAATTTGAGGCCAGTCTGAGCTAAACAAGAATTTCAGACCAGCCAGAGATTCATTTTAAAAAAAAAAAAAAAAAGGTGCTGGTTGAGAGTCCTCTGTATGGCTTATCAGGTAAAGGCAAGTGTCACCAAGCCTGGTGATTTTGAGTGTGACCTGCACAGTTGATGGAGATCTGACTCCTGCAAGTTATCTTCTGCCTGTTACCCATAAGCCACAATGTGTGAGAGGATGGATAAACAAGAAATAGATAAAATAAAAAATATTTTTTAAGCCGGGTGGTGGTGGCACACGCCTTTAATCCCAGCACTTGGGAGGCAGAGGCAGGCGGATTTCTGAGTTCGAGGCCAGCCTGGTCTACAGAGTGAGTTCCAGGATGGCCAGGGCTACACAGAGAAACCATGTCTCAAAAAAAAAAAAAGCCCACCAAACAAACAAAGAGGGAAAAAAAAATTTTTTAGAGCATTGATTGATTGAGTTCTCCCTCTTCTAAATAGGTGATGTCATGGTCTTAGAAGCAGATGTCACTGTAGAAGGGTTCAACACAGTCAATGAGACCAAGGTGCCCATTATGGCCCACCCTCCAGCCATCTATAGTGACAACACCCTGCAGGAGTGGCTAGAAGCTGTCCTGGCCTCATCCCAGAAGGGTAAGTCATCCCTCTCCCAACCCCACTGGCTCCCCAGACCTCTGCCCTTAAGTAGGGATTTCTCTGGGGTGAGGTGAAGCCAGAGACCACCCTGAGCTGCCCACTTCCCAGAGTTCATTACTCAGGGGGAGCTAAGTGAAGTGGACAGGAGGAAGTGTAGCCCACGTGTTCTCTCCAGAACCTGAAGGTGAAGCTGGGATATGAAACTGCGAATAGACTGCCAAGAGGCGATAGGCTCCCCCTTGTGGGTCGGGTCGATAGAGCTGGATGTATAATGTGTTCAGAGCCAAACCCTGCAACTCCCCTTTCCAGTCTGGTTCTAGGCCTTGCCCTAAACCATCTGCTCCCTCATCCACCTAAGCCGCTGCCCCTCCCGGGGCTGTAACTCTGGTCACAGACACATCACTTCTCACCTGGGCAGCCTCATCTAACTACCACACACATCTATGACTCCCATTTTAACCCTCCATGTCTCCCCTTGGCCTAGCTTGGCTTCAGGATCTCTAACTTGGAAGTCTCCACAGTTAAGATAGGCATTCATTCGCACTGGGTCCCTTCTATCTAGTCAACCTCTCAGACATCCCTTCCTTCCTGGAGGCCTACTGCACTCCTCACAGGCTGTTGTGGTTCAGAGTGTGCCTTATGCAGAAACTGAAGCCCTGCTCTATGTCTGAGTCTCCCTGCACCAGCCCAAGCCTTCAGCTGGCTTTTGCTTCTACCCACCCTGGGGATGAAGCCGGGAGCCCTTCTTCTCAGCGTTGGCTCTCAAAGCTGTCCACCCACTGTTCCCTGCTCTTTCTACCCGGCAAGTCGACGTCCAGTTCCCCAGTCCTTGTCCCTTTCCTGCAGGCATCAAACTGGACTTCAAGAGTCTCAAGGCTGTAGGCCCCTCCCTGGACCTCCTTCGGCAGCTGACTGAGGCTGGCAGGATTCGGAGACCTGTGTGGATCAATGCTGACATCCTGAGGGGCCCCAATGTGCCCATCTCAATTGAGATCAATGCTACCGAGTGAGTGCTCACCCTCTCCCCAGCCGAGTCTAGCCCTCTTCTGTCAGCACTGAGCATGAAAAGGGACCTTGGGGGACCATTGTTACATTTGCCAGTCAGCACCATGAGACCTCACCTCTGAGCCTATTCGTTTTGTTTTGTGTGTATTTATGCCTGTGTGCAACTGCTATAATGTAGAAGTCAGAGATTAAGGACTTGGTTTTCTCTTTTCAGCACATGGGTCCTTGGGCTTGAACTCAGGTTTTCGGTCTCAGTGGCAAGCACCTTTACCTGATGAGCCTTCTCACCAGCCACCTCTGTGTTGGCATACACTGTTCCCTCCTATCTTGGATGCCTGAGTGTGGGTTTAATGGTTTATTTTATGGGTATTAGTGGTTTTGCCTGTATGTATGTCTGTGTGAGGGTGTTGGATCCCTGAAAGTGGAGTAACGGAGAGCTGTGAGCTGCCATGTGGAGGCTGAGAATTGAACCTCGGTTTTTGGAAGAGTAGCCAGTGCTCTTAACCCCTGAGCCATCTCTCCAGCCCCATGTGTTTTTAAGACCTGGTTTATGTAGCTTGGAACCCAGCATAAAAATCATGCAGGCCTCATACTTGTGGGGCCTCATACTCTTGCTTTTGTTTCCTGGTACCAGGTTTACAGTTATGGGCCACTCTCTCTCTTGGTTTTGTTGTGGTTGTTGTTGGTGGTGGTGTTTTTTTTTTCCCTTGATTTGTTTACCTCTTTTGTGGTAGACAGGATGAGACAAGTTCTCACGTAGCCCTGCATTTGGTTCCTGCTAGACTTGAACTCCTGACCCTCCTGTCTACATCTCTGCTACGGAATGTTTAGCAGCATTCTGAGTTTCTGTCCTTGCTCTACTGAGTCTTTCCCCAGTCCCTGCCACTTCCAGAAGTGTCCCTAGCACCGCAGGTTCCTGAAGACGGGGCCCCTCATGCCTGACTCAGTTGGACCATTTCTGCTGACTTATGTGGTAGTCACCCTTGCTCCATTGTGACCACATCCTCTCTGTCTCCCCAGTGACTCGCACAGGACTTGGCCTGCTAGAAAGTTATAAAGCGATGACAGGGCCTCCCCAGCTCTCCAAAAGACCCAACCCCCTGGTAGGCGAGGATATTTTTTTTTTCTCCCCAGTTTTCAGATGTGAAAATTCACAATGACAGAAACACGCTGTTGAGTGGTTACTGTACCCCAGGCACGGTTTCAAGCATTTTATTTGCAGAACACAGCTGAACTCTTAAGAGAATGAGGTAGCAACTAGTCAAACTCATCTTGTAAGTACAGAAACTATCTTTGAAAGGTTAAATGGCCTGTCTATAAGTCTACAAAATGGCAGAGCAAAGATTCCCACAGGCCTTTCCCCCCTCAAGTATTGTGCTCTGCAGACACCTCCATCTGCCCAGCCAACATTTACTATCATTCTCGAAATGAGATCTACTTGGAAAATGTAGGCTAGGGCCCAAGACAAACAAGGATTCTCTCCTGTGCTGATTTATGTGTCTGGGGGTGGGCAGTAGGTAACATTTCCTATTGAAATTTTGCATCAGAAAAAAAATTGAAATAATTCCTTTCAATGTATTGCTTTGAGATAGTTTCATGTAGCCTAGGCTAGCCCTGCACTTGCTATGTAGCTGGGGATGCAGGAAGTCCTCCTGCCTCTCACCCCCAACCCCCAAGTGCTGAGATTACAGACATGTGGCACCATGCTCTTCTCATGGGGAAAAAAAAATTAGGAATCTGAAACTTTGGAGACTGGAAGCCAGCTGTCTGTCAGCATGCAGGTTTGCACACCTTACAAGTCTCACTCAAGTCCTTCCCTCTGTCGATCTGGGGACGTTAAAAAGGCTCTGCCCTGGCAGACGGTCACTGTCTTTGAGAACCAGAGGCTGAAGTGACCGGATGCAGAGTAGAGACCTGAGGCCAGACCTCCCTGACTGCACAGGGTGGTGATATCAGCGGGAGGGTGAGCGAGCTACTGTCCTTTACGGCTCTGATGCCAAACTCCAAGCACAGACTCAACAGGCCTGGCTGTTCCCTCTCCCTGAGGCAAGAGCCTACAAGAAGGGACCAGAGCAGCCTGGAAAGATGGATGTCTCTATTCTCTGCAGGTTTCTGGCCCTTGTCCAGGAGAAGTATCCAAAGGCCACCATTTCTCCAGGCTTCACCACTCTTTATGTGCCTCAGTTGCCAAACAGCACATACACCCAAGCCATGGTGGAAACAATGCAGGAGCTGGTCGGAGCACTGCCACAGAAGGTCACCTTCCCAGTGCGGGCTGTCATGACCCGGGCTGCTTGGCCCCACTTCAGCTGGCTTCTGAGCCAATCTGAGAGGTGAAACCCCCTCTACTGGTCCCAAACCTATCCTGGGCTCTGACCCAAAATGAACACAGCCAGAGAGGCGTGTTCATGATAAAGATCATCTTGTCCCAGCCCCACTGACCTAACAACTTCCTATGCTCTGCCTCCAGCTTGTACTCCTCTGGTGACAGGCTGGTCACTGCTTCCATTAGTCGGTAACTCAGAAACACATCCCAGGAGTTCACATCCTCCTGCCCTCTGAACCTCTGTTCCCCATCATCCTCTGGTGGGAAGCTAAAGAACAGATGTTCCACTCCTGGGCTCAGCTGGCATCCAATTCTGAGCACACAAGTAGAGCCAAGAGTCCTTATGGGCCCAGGCGGGCCCTGAGTCAGCTCTCTGGTTCCAGGTACAGCCTGACACTGTGGCAGGGTGCCTCAGACCCTGTGTCAGTAGAAGACCTCCTCTTCATCCGGGACAACAGTGCCACTCACCAAATCTACTATGACCTCTTTGAGCCTGTCTTGTCGCAGTTTAAGCAGCTGGCCTGTAAGAAGGGGACCTGGGAGGGGAGGTGTGGGCTGTGCTTCTGCTGGGAGCAGCCTTGGGTGGTCTAGAAGGGGAAAATTCTGGGTGGAATAGGAGACAGGAACTATTCTGAGGATTCCGTCTTCTGCCTCTGGGACATTGTTATCTAAGCTTCGCCTATCCACAGAGTAGGAGTCTGGTTGATAGGGAAACGGAGGTCCAAAGCCACAAGGATTTTATAGGAGTGCAATCTGATCACAACCTAGCCAAGTCTCTCCCTCTCTCTCTCTCTCTCTCTCTCTCTCTCTCTCTCTCTCTCTCTCTCTCTCTCACACACACACACACACACACACACACACACACACACACACACACACACACGTGTCCTGGCTTCTACAGCACCATTCATCTTTGATGGCACTAGTGTCTCAGAGCACAGCCCTCTTGTGTGCCCACTAGTTCATGAACCAGATGCCACTATGCAAACCCCTGTTCTCTTGACCCTGCGTCTAGGGCCACCCACACTTAAGTCATCCTAAGGTCACATCAGATTCCACTCCTATTGAGGGATCCATGTTCGGGAAGGGGCAGAGACAAGCTTTGGCCCATCATCTCTAGCTCTGTTTGGTTTCTGGCCCAGTAAATTCTGTTGAATGTCAGGCCATGAGACAATGACTCCAAATCTACCCAAAGGGGAACTGACAGCCACAGGGCTTAGGACGTGGGAGAGCCAGTGAGTACGCAAGGTGATTTGTGGAGAGTGGTCCCTTCACTTTGGCAATTTTGGGTCCCACAGTGAACACCACCCGGAAGCGAATCTACTACACAGGTGGCAGCCTGATCCCTCTTCTCCAGCAGCCCAAGGGTGATGGTCTGGAGGTAGAGTGGCTGGTTCTGGAAGCGAATGACACAGGGAGAGGAGCAGCCATTACTGTCCCTGGTGAGTCTGCCTGCAGCTCTAAAGCTCCTGGCTACCCTAACCCACGGGTCTGTCATTTGCTTGGGCGGGGTAACTTGATTCTCTGTTACCATGACAACATGATAAGCCACACACAGGATACAGAGTGGGAGGAATAATGTCAAGAGCAGGAACTCTTGGCCTTAGACCAAAAGCCCGGAGTCCTCTGCCACACTGTGACTAGAGTGGGTGGGTGACCCAGCTCTGAGTCACTACTAGGAAGGCCAAGAAGGGGGAGGCGAGCGGAGGCCAGCAACTTGTTATGCCTGCCTGAGAGTCACCAGTCACAGTACTTGGAGCCTGGAATGGGGCTGGCAGACTCAAGAATGGCTGGCACCAGCTCCTCTTTCTGTCCCCATGACATGTCCTCATGCCTGTCCCCTTTAACAAGAGACACTGATGCCCCATGATGACAGGATCTCCAAACTGTTGCCTCTTCCAGACAGAGAAGGCATGATCCTACTGGAAGTTGGCCTACTGGAACCTGAGGCTGGGACCCCTGTGCCCATCCTGCGTGCCTCAGATGGTCCCGCTTTGACACTGGAGTCGTGTCTGCTACACCTGGCTGTTCACCCCAGGCGCTGGGGCATCCATGTGAACATAGTGGAACCCACAGCTCTCCGGCCATCCCTGGCCACGTTAGCGCGCCTCTCCACCCTCGGCCATCTGCCCTGGCCTGTGTGGGTGGGGGCCACAGTCTCATATGGTAGTTTTGTGGTCCCTGGCCACATAGCTGGGAGAGAGCTGCTCACAGCTGTGGCTGAAGTTTTCCCCCATGTGACCGTGGCACCAGGCTGGCCTGAAGAGATGCTGGGTGGTGGCTATCAGGAGCAGATGGTCACAGATATGCTGGAGCTGTGTCAGGGACTCCGGCAACCCGTGTCCTTCCAGTTGCAGGCCGGGCCACTGGGCCAGAGTCCAGCCAAAACTGTGGCCAGGTTACTGGCATCCTCCCCTAGAGCCACGGTTACAGTGTACCACAGCACTGCTGGGAACAGCTATGCGGATGTGTGGGCTGGATTGTGGGCGGCCAGGGCCGTGGACAGGACCCGAGTCTATTACAGAATACCCCAGAAGTACAGGAAAGACTTGCAGGCAGATGTGAGCAGGAACCGACCATCCAGTAGGACTGGACCATCAAATGTGGAAGGCTTCCCTGGGGAGTCAAGGTGAATAAATATCTCTGCTTTGCTCCACGCACTGGGAGACCTGGGGCAGCATGGCGTGGTGTCTAGAGGGTCTGGAGGCTGGGGGCTAGGTCATTTCGGTTGTCTAACAGGAAACTCTCACAAGCCTTGAAAGTGTTGTAGAATCCTGAAGACAAGCCAGCCACATTGGTGGTCACATAGTTGAGAAAGCCGGGGGTGGCCTGGTTGTAGTAAGAAACCTGCAGGACAGGAAGCCAAGTTCAAGGAGGCATAATGGGAAGGCGAAGAGTCAGCCTTGCTTGCCTTCTGGGGAAGCAATAGGTACAACCTTACCCCCTGATCAGTTAGAGTGGTAGACCTGACCTCCTTTGATAGGTCCCCAGATACCCAGGGTACTTCAACTCTGACTTCCCTGTCATAGCACACCATAAGGTCACTGTACACCTCCCACATGACCAGGTGGCCCCAAGGGACAGGGATTGACTCTCCAAAGCCTACACCTGAATCCACTTTATATCAAAGTGCTGGGGTGCGGGGTGTCACAGAAACATGGTAGACATAAGCCTCGGACTATGTCCTTTGCATAGGTCCTTAGCAACGCTGGCAGAGTCAGCACCCAGGCAAGGCTCAGAGACAATCTAAGGCCAAAGGAAAACTGCATGCTGGGGAGCTGCAGCATTCCTGCCCCCAGCTCCTCTACCTTTTCAATTAACACTGACTATCCTGCTAAGCTTTATAGGCCCTCAGAGGTACATAAAGCCCAGACAAGAAGGGAGACACATAAACAATGGCAGAATTTCAGATCAGAGCTGAGCTTTCTGTAGTCTGTGTCAGAGCTTTTCTCAAGCCCCAGCAGCAGCTTCTCTCTGACTACACTGACTAAATCTCAATGACAGTCCCTTTCAGCCTCTGATGCTCAGGCTGAGAGGTCATGGGGGGTTCGGGTCTGGAAGAGTCCCAGCCTAACAGTATGGAGTTTAGCTCACTCATAGGTGGAAGGGTAGAGGGAACACCAGGCCTTACCTTAGTCATCTGGTCCCCCTCATGCCACAGACAAAAGCCTGAACAGAGAGTCTCCCCACGTTGATATTCCGGTGTCTCATGGTGCGTGGGCAGTGTGACAGACCTCAGGGCAATGACATAGGGGTCCCTGGAGGAGAGTCAGAGTCAGAAGGAGTCAGATCACCCACAGGAGGATGCCTTTCTCTGGGTCAGCTGTAGAAAGGGGACATCTGTTAATAGCATCAGGGTCAGGTCCCATGTGTCCCCATGGACCTGTGTACCTTGGGGTTTTCATTCTTCTGGTCCTTGTCTCCAGAAAAAGAAATGCACTCTATCCTGGCTAAACCTATGCCTCAGGTAACAGCCAGAAACTTCCAGAGGGCAGAGGCCAAGGGATACCCATGGGAAACGACACTGGTCTGTGGTCACAAAGGCCACAGTCACCCTTGCTTTCAGGGGCAGGGTGTCAAAATGAACTCCCAATGGTGCCTAGAGACAGCTGGTGGGTTCTGAGTCCAACCACCAGTGGGCAGCAGAGCTCTGAACTCCATGTCGCTGCTCTTGCCAGGCCAGGGAGATGAGGGCTCCCCACCTCTACTGCACCCCTCAGAAAGAAGCACTTACCCATTGTCACAAGGCTTCCTCCTAGAGGCCAAGATCACAAAGTCCTGGGGCTTGGTGTTGCCACTCAGGGTGGAGCTGATGACGTGGTAGATGGCGTCATCTTCATCCACCTGCTGCACCAGCTCCACACTCCTGTGGGGAGGCTGACGTCAGGGCTCAGGAGCCACAGCAGCTCTCTGGGGAGCAGCTCTGCCAGGCTCCTGCAGACTGTGGCCTTCTGAGCAGCCCCAGAATGGCTTCCTTACGGCTACACAGCTGAGAAGAGCCAGAGAAGGATGGGGACCCTCCAGGATATGTGCATGTATGAATGCATGCAAGTGCTTGTCTGTACATAGACACACACACACACACAAGCATATACAGAGGCATTCATAGGTATACATACATACAAACACAAAAGCACACTGGCATATACTCAAGCCAGTACAAGTATACAAACTGGTAGTATTAACTGTCGACAGAATATGGAGTCATCTGGGAAATGGGCCTCTGGGTATGCCTGTGAGATTATTAATTGACATAGGAAGACCCATCTGAACTGTGGATAGTGCCATTACCTGGCAGGGAAAATGGGCACCAGCATACATTCACCCACCTCAGTATGTTATGGATGTAGTACAAACAAATCCTTCAAAGCTTCTGCTGCCTTGACTTCCCTGCCCCACAGAGGGCTGTACCTGGAACTGGGAGCCAGAGCAAACCCATTCTCCCTTAAGAGTATTTTATCATAGCAATGGGAAAAGAAACTTAGACACAGGAACACAAAAGCGCTACATACAAGCATATGCTCACAGGTGAGCATACAAAGACAGCACTGAACTCACAGATCGGTCTGCAGGTGCACAGGAATTCAGTAGGTGACCTATTGTTCAGTGAGTCCCCAGTATGTGTCAGGCACCTGGGACCTCACTCAGCATCACTCCACAGCAGCCCTGTGCTGTGGGCAGCCTTAGCATCTTGGGGTTAACCCATTCTGGTCTACAGAGTTCATAAGGAATTGGGGCTGGGGTGTTCAGCCTGATGGTTAACGCAGACAACACAAGGCCAGGCACACGCACACATTTGTTCAGGTATACAGCCGTCAGATGACATCGGTGCCCATAGACAAGGGTGCCCATGAGGACATGGCCATACCTTCTGCCACACACCCCTCCGCTGCACAGAGGCTGGCTGTGCAGGCCTAGGGGAGTGTGCTGCAGTCTCTAGCCTATGTCATACCCTCAGGGAAAGTTATGATTCGGTCCACAGCAGCCCACCTTCCCAGGCTCCTCTGCCCAGCCACCACCAATCACCTCTCATCTAGAATACCCTGCTAGTAAGTCCGGGTTACCCACGCACAGCATTTTAGAGCAACACAGTTCATTCTCCCCTTTTCCCTTTTCTTGCCACTTGATCTCTTGCTCTCTCTGTGTGATTGTGTGTGTGTGTGTGTGTGTGTGTGTGTGTGTGCGCACGCACACACATATGCAAGTATGAGCATTTGAGGGAAGGTATTCACATAATGGTGCATTGTGGGTAACCTCAGTTATGTCATTGCTATTTGCCCATGTGGGTGCCAGATTAACTGTGCCCTAGAGGTTCTAGAGAGTCTCCTTTCTCCCATCTCACAAAAGGATCACTGGGGTTGCAAACATGAGCTACATGCCCAGCTTTATATGGCTTCTGGAAATTCAAATTCAAGTTCTCATGCATGTGTGCAAGTGTTTTATCTGCCAAGCCATCTCTCCAACACAGCACAGTCCTGGCTGCAAAGAAAGCTTAGGCAGGAAGCTCAGGTATGACTGGCTATGAGCACTCTGCCGAGGACAGATGCAGAAAAGAGGAAAATCAGCTGGTGATGTGCAGCTCACTGAGTTCCCAAGTCTATCTAGCCTCCTAGGAAACACTTGTGATGTAGGCTCCAATTGAGCCGCAGCAGGAGCAGAGCAGAAGATGACTTCAAGGATGTTGAGCCAACACCACTTTAAACATTAACTTTCCCAATCCCATGAACTGGCTCAATGGATAAGGCACTTTGCCACCATGCCTGGTGAGTTCAATCCCTAGGACCCACAAGTTGTCCTCTAACCTACACACACACACACACACACACACACACACACACACACACGTGCCCGCACACGCACACACAAGCACACATACACGCTTTTCAGAGTAGGTTCTGGGCAGATGGCTCAGTGGTTAAGAACACTGACTGTTCTTTCATGGCCTGCTCACCCTTCTTAAGAGTTGGGAGGGCTGAAGAGATAGCTTACAGGTTAAGAACAAAGGGGCCGTGCAGAGTAGCTGGGAAGGTGGCAGGCAGGAGGAATGAATCAGAGGCTTTCCAAGTGAAAACTTGGAAACAAGGGGCCTTGGAGACAGTTTCCAGAGGCCCTGGGTTCAATTCCCAGCATCCACATGGTAGATCAAAGCCATATTTAGTTCCGCTGCCAAAGAATCCGATGCTTCCTTCTGGCCCCCATGAGCACCAGACACACGTGTGGTGCGCAGGCAGGCAAAATAACCATAAATTTTTTTTTTTTTTTTTTTTTTTTTTTTTTTTTTTTGGTTTTTCGAGACAGGGTTTCTCTGTATAGCCATGGCTGTCCTGGAACTCACTCTGTAGACTAGGCTGGCTTTGAACTCAGAAATCTGCCTGCCCCTGACTCCCAAGTGCTGGGATTAAAGGTGTGGGACACCACTGCCCAGCCATATAATAATTTTTAAAGAGGAACAAACAGGCCCAGGTCAGAAACAGCCTGACCAATGTCAAACTATTTAGAACAGACACAGAACTTAAACTCAGGCCTTCATGTCCAGTTCCAGGCTTAGTCATATCCATGACTTTGCCACCTAACATAGAAATATAAAAATATTCCCTAAAGCCAAGCCCACCCCTGCTGAAGGCCAGTGGGAGCAAAACATCGTGAGAGATGCTTAGCATCAGCAGGCAATCACCCCACCTTTCTCCCAGCACTGGCCCCTCACCGGTAATGCTTGTCCCACTCTGGTCTTCGGCGCAGGTCTGACAGCAGCTGAAAGACCTGAGCGGCGTCCACATTGACCACCATCTCCAAGTGAAAGGACAGGAACTCTTCTTCCAGGATGTACAGGCGGACCTGCAGAGCACAGAGGGTGGCCTCACCACAGCCCCAGGCTGTGCTGCTGGTGGGGTCTGTCTGCTGGAAGTCAAGGCTGCCCCTGACTTGCTGAAGAAGTGATTGAACGTCTCTGAGACTCAGCCACAACCTCATGAGAATGAACCTCTCACAGAGCTCAGTCCAGGCAGACGGAAAGAAAGCACTGCTGTAAGAAGCAGCAGTCAGAGCTGGAGAGATGGCTCCAAGGTTAAGAGCGCTGGCTTCTCCTCCAGGAGACTGAGGTTCAATACCCAGCACCCACGTGGCAGCTTATAACTATCTATAAGTCCAATCTAGGATACCTGATACCCTCTTCTGGCTTCCCTGGGCACTAGGCATACCCGTGGAGCACAGACATGCATGCAGGTAAAAACACTATACACATAAAAATAATGTTAAAAACAAGAGAAGAAGCAGTAACTGAGGCAGCAGAGCTTGGCTTCCTTCCTCCCTAATATGACAAGTGGGGAGGTGACCTCTCCAAGGGACAGGCAAGAGAGGCACAATGCCCCCTGTCCCATCCCTGTAGTGACCTGATGTGCATGGAGTCAAAGGAGAAAGTGGGGAGGAAGGGGCCGTGCAGAGTAGCTGGGGGAGGTGGCAGGCAGGAGGAACGAATCAGAGGCTTTCCAAGTGAAAACTTGGAAACAAGGGGCCTTGGAGACAGTTTCTAAAACTGGGTGGCTTCATGGCCTTGCCGAAATGCTTTGGAGACCCTGCCTCTAATGCTTGTAAGGAGAAGAAAGGTGGGTGGCTTACCTCACTGATCTCCTCGGACAGCACCCAGTTGTCCTTGGCCATGAGCGTCTTCAGAGAGGACACGTTGTAATAGCTCAGGTATACCTAAGAGTACACAAATGCTACCTTCTCCTGCCCCCAGGGTCCTGGGGGGGGGGGCAATGCAGATATGGGGAAAGGGGCTGGGCTTTGGGAAAGGGGATCCTGGCTCCCTCAAGCCTGACACACAGCCCTGAGCAGCCAAACCCTCTTATAAAACCAAGGGACGCACAGGAATGTGTGTGAACTGCAATCTCAGAGCAGGGCAGAGGGGTCGGTCTCCATGGCCCTGGACTAGCAAATTTTCTTCCAAAAATCTTCTGGCCAAAGGAAGAAAAGGGGCTCACTTTTTTTGTTTGTTTGTTTGTTTTTTTTGTTTTTTTTCGAGACAGGGTTTCTCTGTGTAGCCCTGGATGTCCTGGAACTCACTCTGTAGACCAGACTGGCCTTGAACTCAGAAATCTGCCTGCCTCTGCCTCCCAAGCGCTGGGATCAAAGGCGTGTGCCACCACTGTCCGGTGTCCAGTAGGCTTTGAAACAAAGAGACTTACCTGGTTGCTAGGGTCCCAGGGGACAGACAGGGCCACTTCTGCCTGCTTACAGGACACGAGGTACTTCCTAAAAGGGAAGAGGACAACCTAGGTCTCTCAGAGTCCACTGTGTTTGGCAGACATCATTGCCAGGCCAGTGCGAGCTCAGTGGGGTTGGAGACTCTGCCTGGCAGGGCATTGAGCACACAGAACACAGCAGCTGAGAACACGGGAGTTAGTTCAGCTAGCACTATAGGAAGTTCACAGGGGACTGGTGAGGAAAAGGGACAAGCTTAGGCTCCCTGTCACTCATGTCACACCTCGGTGTTCTCTTTGGAGTGGAACCCATGTCTTCTCTACCCCCAAGGGGGCTTTGCAAGGAACACAGTGCTTAGCATATGATAAATGTCCCAGAAATGTAGGTGTTTCTTACTAATAACAACGGGCGAGCCTGAGTGCATCTACGACATGTCTACAAGGTGCTTTTCCGCCAGCTCAGATATACCAGTTTACACGTCTCAAGCCACTGGGTCTGTGCTCTAGACCCTCCTAGGTTTTGTTTTAATTAATGTGTTTTGATTGAGGAGGGTATCTCTAAGTAGCCCAGGTAGGCCTTGAACTTGTGGCAACCTTCTCAATCTCCTGCCTGTGGAGATTTGACCCTTTCATGGCCAAACCAACAGTACTCAGAGTAAATGGGCGAAAATCACCCAGACTAAGCCAGGACCAACAGTAGATTTCATTCACCTGTGTGTCCTAAGGACAAGAGATCTACCTTCTGTCCTCAGTGTCCTGGTGTCTAGAAGAGCTGTAAGAGGCTGAAGCAAGACTATGCAGATGCAAAGGGCCAGCCCAGATGACAGAGGCAGAGGAATCCTAAAAGTTCAAGGCCATCCCGAACTACTTAGAGAATTCTAGCACAGCTAGTGTGAGATCATGACTCAAAATAAAAGAAAATTTAAAAAAGAGAATGAGAGGAATGGAAGAGATGGCTCAGTGGTTAAGAGCACTGGCTACTCTTCCAGAGGTCCTGAGTTCAATTCCCAGCAACCACATGGAGGCTCACAACCATCTGTAATGGGATCCGATACCCTCTTCTGGTGTCTAAAGTGTGCTCATATACATAAAATAAATAAATCTTAAAAAGAGAAAAAAGGATAATGAGAAAAGACAGCCTAGTACTGAGCCCAGAAGGATTCCTGAAGACTGTCTTGGGGCTAGCAGGTGGAGACCAGCCCTGAAGCATGTTCCTCCCACAGCCCAGCCCCGCTTGCCTGTCCAGGCGGATCTTCTTCCTGGCACTAGCCTCTCGGTATCGCCGTTCACCCTCCTAGGATGGAAGCAGGGACATGTTGTGGTACAGATGGGATGACCAGCTGACCCATAGCTCTGCCATCCCTGTCCCCTGGGGCAGAGAACTTTGCAGTCCCTTAGAGAAGCTTAGCTCTTGCTAGGACAGCAGGTATCAAAATACCCTTACTGAGAAAGCTCTAGGGCCCCTAAGCTATAACTTAGTTCTGCATGGAGCCCTTGGTGACCTTAGGTACACTGCCCCTGCCCCTTGTGAGCCTCAGTTTCCCCCAACATAGAATGAGATGATGAAAGACCCTCACAGCAGTGCCCAGAGCCACAGTCACTGGACACTTGCTGGGAACGAGGTCCTCGCAAGGGCTCTGCTTAAGACCCTGCCTGTTGTCTTAGCCTAGGACCTGAGAGTCCCAGTTTACACAGGAGGAAACTAAGGCTCGGGGGTGAAATAGTTCCCCCACGGTCATGGGAATATGGGGTTGGGCCAGGGTCAGAACTCAGAAGGCCAGCTTCAGAGCCCACCTCTTTCCCATTCCTTTACAGCCTCACCCCCACTCGAAAACACAAAGACAGGGCTGGAGAGATGGCTTGGTGACTAAGAGCCCTGACTGCTCTTCCAGAGGTCCTGAGTTCAATTCCCAGCAACCACATGGTGGCTCACAACCATCTGTAATGGGATCCAATGCCCTCTTCTGATGTGTCTGAAGACAGCTAGAGTGCACTCATATAAATAAAATAAATAGATCTTTAAAACATTTTTAAAAATTATTTAAAAAAAAACATACACACAGACAGCAACTAGCTCCCCACCAAGCCAAGAGGGTGTCTCCACAGACACAGAACCCAGTCATCCACGTGCCCTTGCCCTGTCCCCATAAGGCTGACTGTCGCTGCTTCTCCAGGGCTCTAAGGCTATGCAGCCAGCTGGCTCCAAAGCCAAACTCAGAAGGCAGAAGTTGCAGACACACTAACTGCACAGATAAGGACTGAAACCCTCAGAGATATAAGTCCAAGAATGCAGCAGAGGTGAGGTCCCGTCAGCCTATGGTGGTCAAACCAGGGGTCTCTGCAATCATACAGGCTGTTCAGGTCCATGAACCTCCAACCTCAGCCAGCCCCCATGGTAGGTTCCAGTTCTGGCAGGCGGAGCAGGTGCCCAGCTTCACAGGGGAATCCCTGGGGTGAAACAAGGACACTCTGATCTGGTTGTACCTCATTGAAGAGCTGGGGATGGGATTGTCACACAGTGAGGAAACTTAGGGATAAGGCACTCACCCCAGGCTGGGGACGAATCCAGGGCAGCTTCTGAGGCTGGTCATCTTTGTCCAGGACCACAAAGGTCATGAAGGCGCTGTTGATGTGCCGGCGCTGGGTCTCAGCCTCCTGGCGGTAAGCCTCCACACACACACCCACCTCCATGCTAAGGCCAAATGAAAGAGGGAGTCAGGTTCCACAGACCTTCCCCGAGCCATGCCCTTCCACATCATACACACTCACACACTCATGGACAAGTATACACACACAGGCAGGCAGATGCACACCGAGTGTACACACACTCTCTGGCAGTTCTTCCAACAACTGGACTCAAATGGCCAGAACTATATCTGTCCCCTTCAGTAATCTCACAGAGCACCTAGTGTGTGCAACACGGTGATAGATGAACCTGCCCAGCCAGGCTTCCAGCTAACAGCCCAGAAGGTCAACAAAGCAAGAAAGCAAAGACACCCAAAAGTCAGAAGGTAGACAAGATGGCTCAGCAGGAAAGGCACTTGCTGCCAAGTCTGACAACCTGAGTTTGATCCCAGAGACCTATAGTAAAAGTAGGTGGGCACACTCTGGCACACCATCCCCAAACACACACACCATATATATATATATATATATATATATATATATATATATATAAAATAAATATAAATGTAATTTTTTAAAAGTTAAGTCATGGGAAATTACAAAGGAAGCCAGGCATACTGACATGTGCTAGTAATCTCAGCACTAGGGATACTGAGACAGGGGTATTGACATGAGTTGAAGGCCAACTTGAGCAACAGAGTAAAATTCCATCTCAAAATTCAAAATAATAATAATAATAATAATAATAATAATAATAATAATAATAGACTGGGGAGATTGCTTAACTCATAAAGTATAAGTAGAAGAACCCCAGTTCGATCCCCAGAACCATCTAAAAGCCAACTGTAGTAACGCACACTTATAGTCCCAGCCCTGGGGACACAGAGAAAGAAGCATAAACCATGGGGCCTGCTGGCAGCCGGCCTAACCGTGGCAAGCTCCAGGCCAATGAGAAAAAACTCTGCTGCACAATACGGTGGCTGGTGCCTGAGAAGTTATCCTCCAGCTCCCAAGACCAATTACATATACATGAACACCCACACAAACACCCACGTATACACACATACATTTTGTTGCTGTTTTGTCTTTTGAGACAGGGTCTCACTATATAGCTCTGGCTGTCCTGGAACTCGACCACACTAGCCTTGAACTCAGAGATCCTGCTGCCTCTGCCTCCAGCGTGATAGGACTAAAGGTGTGAGCCACCATCCCCAGTTTACACAATTTTTTTCTAGGACAGGGTTTCTCTGTGTCCCTGATTATCCTTGGACTGTCTCTTTGTAGATCAGGCTGGTTTCAAACTCAGAGACTTGCCTGCTTCTGCCTTCAGAGTTAATAAAGGTGTGCTCTACCACCACCAGGCGTACATGCAGTTTTTAAAAATAGAAAACATGATGAAAGCTAGAAAAGGGGCCGAGGATATAGTAGAGCATTTGTCCAACATAGGCAAAGCCAGGAAGTCCTACAGCTGCAAGAGGTAGGCCTTAGAGAAAGAGGGAACCAACTGCCAAGTCTCAAAATGAGGTAGGAAGAAAAGCTGGAGAAGAACCAAGCCTGGGAGGGTCCTGAGAGAGGCAGGAAGTGGGCTGATGGAATTGCAAATAGCAACAGCCATAGCAAGAAGCTCCACCATACAGTATGCCACTGACCCTCACTGGACAGTCTCCCTGGCTTTCTTCTAGTAACACCTCGGCCAATCCTTACAGCCATGAGTGGGGGCTGTGTGAGCATGTTATATGTTAAAGAATGGATGCTCAGGGCTAGTGAGATGGCTCAGCGGGTAAGGGCACTGACTGCTCTTCCTAAGGTCCTGAGTTCGGATCCCAGCAACCACATGGTGGCTCACAACCACCTGTAATGAGATCTGACGCCCTCTTCTGGTACATCTGAAGATAGCTATAGTGTATTACACCAGAGCAAGTGGGGCGAAGCGAGTGGGGGCGGGGCAGAGCTCATAGTCATCTGTACAGCTACAGTATACTCATACACATAAAAATAAATAAATAAATCTTTAAAAAAAAAAAAAAAAAGAATGGATGCTCAGGGGCTGGGGAGATGACTCAGGGGATTAAGAGCACCGACTGCTCTTCCGAAGGTCCATAGTTCAAATCCCAGCAACCACATGGTGGCTCACAACCACTCATAATGAGATCTGACGCCCTCTTCTGGTGCGTCTGAAGACAGCTACAGTGTACTTACATATAATAAACAAATCTTATTAAAAAAAGGAAAGAATGGATGCTCAGAGACATTAAGTAACTTGTTTAAAGACACAGAGCCTGTGAGAAGTGACACCAAACTTGAACCCAGGCTGCCCAGCTCCATCCAGATTGCCCTTCATCATCAATGAGCACACTAAGTCCTCAGAAATAGCCCTTAGCTAAAGCCAGCTGTGGTGAGAATCGACCTCAGAACCCATTCCAAGGTGAGATGGTAGAATGCCTGTTTTAGACATGGATAGGAAAGGATCTGAGAAACAGAAGAGGCCCTGTGACCTCTGCAACCCCAGAGCTCAGTCCTCCAGCCAAGCAGGGAGAGACACAGGGCAGCTTCCCAGTCAGTGGGAGGCACAGCACCTACAGACAACTTAAAGAAGACCCCAGTCCCACCACTGGACAACAGTGGCAGTCATAGTACATTCCCGAAGAGGGAACACTAGCTAAACTTGGGCCATGTAAACAAGCCAGTAATTAGACCTCATCAGCTGGGGAAAGGCAGGTCTGCAATAGGTGATTTCTAAGATCAGGAAGAACCCCCCCCAACCCTCGGCGGCCCAGTCCCACCCATCCTGACCCCTTACCTGTGCTTGAAGGCGTTATTCACAATGGCCTTGAGCACCAGGCGATCCCCCACCTGAGATGGGCCTCGGAAATGGAACATCTCGATGGCCTTGAGCGTAGGGTGGGCATGGCAGAGCCGGCTACAGGGAAGAGCAGGGGACAGGAGAAATGGCTGCTACTGCATTAAGGTGGTTGGGCTAGCTTTCTCCAGTACCTAGCCTGTAACCCATCCTGGACCACAGGAATGGTCCTCTGGCCCAGCCCTGGGATGATCCTGCTCAGTGCACAGCACTAAAGATGTTTCCAGCTTAGCATGCTGAAGCCACTGGGCGTGGCTAGAGAGGAGCCGAATTTGAGGCTGGAAGAAAGCAAGCAAACCCCTTCCCCTCCTTCTCTTGACATTTTTTTTAAAGATTTATTTATTTATTATACATAAGTACACTGTAGCTGTCTGTAGACACACCAGAAGAGGGCATCAGATCTCATTACAGATGGTGGTGAGCCACCTTGTGGTTGCTGGGATTTGAACTCAGGACCTCTGGAAGAACAGTCAGTGCTCTTAACCACTGAGCCATCTCTCCAGCCCCCCGACATTTTTGTCTCAATATCTATGTCCCCTGGTCCCTTGAGGCTCTCCTCTACCAGGAAGCTTTCCCTGATGATCTAGGCCCCGGACCTCCTCAGGTCTCCTCACACTCACAGGCCAGGCTTCACAAATGTTATTGCTTAGACACTACCTTCAGCTTGACCTCAGAGGAGAGGTGGCCTGGGCTGGGCCCTAAGAATGAAAACCAGCCTAGTGGAGTGAGTTATGGCGTGCCAAGAGAACAAGGGCAAAGTCATGAGGCACAAGTTGTCCAGTACGGACCGTCAGTCTGTGAAACCCTGGCTGTCCTAGAATTCAATTCTCTCTGTAGACCAGGCTGGCTTTGAACTCAGAGACCCCCCCAGCCTCTGCCTCCCGAGTGCTGGGATTAAAGCATGTGCCACCATTGCCTGGTTAACCCTTTGTTGTTTGTTGTTGCTGTTGTTGTTGTTGTTAATCCCTGACATGTGGAGTACCAGGGACCACAATCTTGCACAGGAGCTATAGGAGGAAGGAGAACTTATATCTGCCACTAGAAAGAGGTATCAGTCCGAGGCGGCTTTATGGTGGGGCTGGATAGTAGGCTGGTCCATGGGAGGTCACACCAGAAGCAAAATCAGGGGCTAGAAAAGTTGAGCAGGAGGAGAGCCTGAAGGAGCAGTTACTACGGGAGTTCAGATAAAGCCAGATCAAGGGGAGGCATCAGGGTCAGTCTGCTGTGGAGACTCCCAGCAGCTACAAGGAATGTGGTAATGAGTGGAGAGAAGAAGGAAGCGTGGCCAGCTTACAGAAATGGCTCCTCTCTGGCTCTGTAGGTGTGGAAATCCAGGGTTATCCTAGCAGAATACCCAAGCTTCTGGAGCTTTGAGTGCTGAGACCAGCAAGGGTTTCTCTTGCCGAGGAAACGGCCCCCGGAAACAGAGGAGAGAAGGCATCCCGGGACTGTCTCACCTGGCTGCAATGGTGGCCACGTTCTCCATCCAGGCCATGATCTGGCCCCCAAAGGTATTGCCTTGGTGGTTGGCATGAGGAGGCAGCACCAGCTCCACACTCTCCACTCGGGTCTTCTCCGCTGGCACCATATTGCTGCAGTCCTTGTCCAGATCTGGCCAGGGAGGAAGGCAAGCAGATGAGGAGGTCCCTAAAGACAGACTGTCCATGGAAGCCCTGGGACAATGACCCTACCCCCCCCCCCGTACCCTGAAACATTAATTAACTACCACCAAGTGATCACAAGGCCTACAACTGGCCCTGGATAAAGAATGGGAGGCATGGGAGGAAGGATATAAGCTTGCCACAAGGGAGCAGACAGCACAGCTGTGAGACAAGGCACGCCTGAGCCAGCCCCTGCTCCACCAAACACAGGCTGTATGATGGCACTGCATACATCTAGCCAACCACTGGCTCTCAGACACCCATCTATAAGAAGCAAGTGTCAGTCCCAACCACACAGGACTGGGGGTCCACGAGGGATGGTTGTAGCTGTAGCGTGCTCAGCTCATAGTCGGTGGCTACACTCTCAGGACAGTCCTTGCTGCCCGCTACCATGACTGGTCCCTATTCCTTGCAGAAGTGGCATTAGGATACCCAGGGAAAGAAAGGCTAATGAGCAAGCATGGCCTTGAGGTCCAGGAAGCCGATGCCAACATGCCGGACTGAAACCCAGGTGCTTGTCATGTGTCTCCAGAATCCTAAGAAAGGAGCACCCAGCAGAAAGATGACATTCACTCAGGGGAAGGGCCCTGTGAGATGTCACAGGAGACAAGGAAGGGACAGGGAAGCAGAAGCTGAAAATTATCTAAGCCCAAGTCTGCAGTAGGTGCTGGCAGATGTGAGAGGGGCGTGGCTAAGCTGAGGGAGGACACATGCATGGGGCTAAAGCATTAGTCTGAGGTCTGCACACCAGGCAGAGGGATCTAGACTGGCCCTTGGAGGCAAGCTGTCTGCACAGGAGGGATTTGAGAGGGCCGTGATGGAATGGACAGATCCGTGGGACTGACTGGAAGAGCTAGGTTCCCTCCAGCCATCGCCTGAGCCTAGCGCCATGGCTCAAGTTGATCTTGAACTCCTATCTTCCTGCCTCAGACTCCTGTGTCACTGCTGGAACTGCTGATATGTTCCACCATGCCCAGCCAACACCAGTTTTTCTTTGTTTTGAGACAGGATCTTACTATGTATTCTGGGGTGGCCTTTGACTTCATATGTAATCAAGGCTGGTCTCTAACTCCTGATCCTCCTGCCTCAACCTCCAGAGTGCTAGATTTCTGCTGAGTGTCACTTTGCTCAGCTGAATTACTTTTTTTTAAAAGATTTATTTATTATAAATAAGTACACTGTAGCTGTCTTCAGACGCACCAGAAGAGGGTGTCAGATCTCATTATGAGTGGTTGTGAGCCACCATGTGGTTGCTGGGATTTGAACTCAGGACCTTCGGAAGAGCAGTTGGTGCTCTTACCCACTGAGCCATCTCTCCAGCCCTGAATTACTTTTTATTCATCTGAAAACTGGCTCCTTCAATTTCAGTGCCAAGAAACACCTCACACAAGGACACAGAGATGAACAAAGAGCCCCAGGGTCCCTGTCTCTATCCCCGGCGCCTTCATTCTCTGTGGAACACCTTCCTCACCTCCTGCCAGAATCCCACCCAGTCCAAGGCAGACAGGTCATCCTGCACCAACAAGAGAATAACCATCAAGAGGAGGGGAAAAATCAAGATCAAAATACAGAACAATGTGTCCTCTGTGTTCCCTTCAGGGTAAAAACAGGGAACTAAATAACATTCACTTTGCTTAAATCTGCAGAAAGAACCTCTAGAGATATATTGAAAACCAGGTAGCAGCCCTTGCCTCTTGGGAGATGGCCTGAGCTCAGGGAGGGAGAGAGCGTGGAGGGAGACTTGCTCTTTATCTTTTTAATTTTTGGGAGGGAGGGAAGGAAGAAAACTCACACTCACACACACACACATACACACACACACATTTACACAGAGATGCCTTTTTTGTTTGTTTGTTTTGTTTTTGTTTTTCCGAGACAGGGTTTCTCTGTATAGCCCTGGCTGTCCTGGAACTCACTCTGTAGACCAGGCTGGCTTTGAACTCAGAAATCCGCCTGCCTCTGCCTCCCAAGTGCTGGGATTAAAGGCGTGCACCACCACCGCCTGGCCACAGAGATGCTTTTTAAAATTCCTACATATCTTCAAAGCCTAACCCAGCACTACCTTCTCACATGCCATCTCTCCTAGAGGCCTAAGGAAATAATGGGTGACAGAGATTTCTGTAGGACCCCTCTCCATTTCCACTGCTTCTGGGCTGTGAGTGAGTGGCCCCACTACCTGCTTCCCCTGGATGGGAGAGTGATGCCAAGGAGGACAGTGCAGCCTGAGGCCACCAGGGACAGAGACCCACAGTATGATCCCTTCCTCCCTCCGTTCAAAGTGGGTATGAGGACACTGGCTTCCCTCCTGGGTATGCCTGTCTGCCCTCTTATGCACATACCATCCTGGATGACATAGTGGGTTAGGAGATCCTTGATGGTGTCTGCGTAGACCAGTCGCATACGCCGGCGCTCAGCCGCCACCCCATGCTCGGTCTTCTCCTCCTCTGTCAATGGGATGACCTGCTTTAGCTTCACCTGTTGGCCAGGAGACAAGGTGCACAAGTTTCCTGAGATAGCACAATGGCCTGCTGCCTGAAGCTGGTACCTGGTGGGCCTGGGCTGCTGGGGGAGAGGAGCTCCAGAGATCTCTCCCCTCTATGCCCATCTTCTTGTCTCCATTGCAACCTGACAGGGCATAGTCCTCTCTAAACGTCCTCCAAGATCCCTTCTTGGGCAGAGGCCCAGAAAATAGATGGGTCTGTTTAGAACACAGGGATCTGAAGACATTTAAATGTGCAGGAAGAGATGGGGAAAGGCGCAGGCACCTGGGTGGGATCACAGAGGGTCCCACTCGGGGTAATGAGGGTCTGGCAGAGTGGCTGGGACAGCAGGCTACCTTGGAGAGCTCCCGGTGGGCCACGAAGGTGGCCAAGGCCTTGCAGACACTCCACTGCTTCTCAGAGCACAGATCTTCAGAGACCACCTGGATTCCCACCTGCAGAGGGAGAGGGGTGTGGGGAGAAGAGGACAGGAAGACACAACTCAAGGGCTTGCAGCTTTAGTGAGGCTGAAGAGCCACCCAGGCTGGACCTATGGAGTTTCTACATCACCTACCAGGTATGGGACACCAAGGACCTAGAGCTGGTTCTGACTCTGCCCTCTGGAAAACCTTGGGAATTCACTTCCCTCATCAGGATCTGTTTCCTCATTTATGGAATGCGAGTGATCACAGCTGCCCTCGAGGAATTACTTAAAGGGTTTAAATGTGCCCCTGTCCACTACGGATACTGAAAGATCTGTGGGGTGCATTTGTGTACTGCCCAGAAGCATAGTCAGGACTGTTACCCCAGAGCCTCTGTGGTTCTCAGTAATCAATGGCTCGCTAGGTTGCAGAATCTAAAATAAAGCCCAGGAGAAGAAATGAAGTCTTTTGTAACTCACAAAGCCAACCTTCAGTCCCCTGCATACAGGAGCTATGGGCCCACTGTACAGATGTGGAAAGAGGCCATCCAGGTGAGCTAATGGACAAAAGTCCAGTCTCTCTCATTGCAGCACCATGATCAGACACAGCACTGACTTCCTCTGCCTTCACACCTGCTACTGCATGAGCCTGACCAAGAGTGGAAGCCCTGAGCACACCCCTTCCCAACCCTGGACTCCACGTTCCCTCCTGTGCTATATGGGATACTAGCAAGGAAGGCCTTAGGGTCCTCCTATCCTAGAGCCAGTCACCTTGGAACTCTAGCCAGAGTCCTGGGCTTGGATCCTGAAAGACAAGAGTGGAACAGGAAGGCCACCCCACCCCCCAGGCAGGGCCAGCCACACACACCTCCATGCTGGAGTTGAAGGCCCGGTTCACCTTGGCCTTGATATTCACCACTTGGCCGACACTGAGGAGAGGAAAGCAGGAGGTAAGCCTTCCAGAGGGACCAAGAGAGAGACAGGCGCCTCAGATGCCCAGCACCTCAGTGAGGGACCAAGGGGAGGACAGGTGCCTCAGACGCCCACACCTCAGAGAGGAGAAGGACTGGCAAGAGTACTTCAAGACTCCCAGAACCTAGTCACACAATTGCAATGTCACCAAGCCAGCAGACAACATGAGCACTCGTTCCATAGATGGAGAATCAGAGCTCCCATAGGCAGCTAATTTACATTCTACCCACCCCCACCCCCAGTCTAGGAGCTAGAGTCCTCTTTTTGCTCTACAGCTACCCTCCTGGGGCAGCCTCCTGTCCCTCAGTGTCCAGAGCTCACCCTCCAGCACTCCCCCTAGAGTATGACCTCTGCCTCCCAAGCCTTTAAAATGCCCTGGGCCAAAGCCCCTGGCTTTTGTTCTCTCTTCTTCTGATTCATTTCTATGGTTCTTAAAAGCCAGAGCCTGTGCAGGGTGTGTGGCTACATGCTCTACTGTGAGTCCTAGCCCAGCCCAGGGAGGGCATGCTTTGCTCATCTATACCAAGCACCTGAGGCAGGGTGAGACCTCCATAAACAGTGAGTGACTGAAGCAATCCATCCACATTTACCAAATGTTTGCCAAGGCCAAAGGCTGGAGAGAGGAGTGGGCAGGGGTATGGGACACTTAAAAGAGCTATGTGTGAGCAGGGTAGTGGTGGCACACACCTTTAATCCCTGCACTTGGGAGGCAGAGGCAGGTGGATTTCTGAATTCGAGGCCAGCCTGGTCTACAGAACAACAAAAAAAAAGAGCTATGTGTGCATTTCTACATTTGAATCTCAAAACAAACTTGGAGACAGGTTTACAGGGGAGTGAACATCAGAGAGGCTAAACATTTGCCCAAGGTCACCCAACTAACTTGTAGCAGGGCAAGGATTCTAAATGGGCTGTGTTGACCCAACCAGCCCAGTTCTTCCTAGTGCAGCTTGTCCTTCTGGGAATGTTTCCCATGTCCACATGAATCTCCTGGGAGCCACCTAGCTTGCCCTGCGCCTACAGTGTGCCCAGCTGATGGGCTGTCGGGGTGAGGAGGGCAAAAGGCTAGAAACATGGCCGAGTTGAATCACTATGACCTCAAGAAGTCCTTTACCCCTCTGCACCGTGGCTCGTGAACATGCAGAGTACTCTGCCTGACGCCAAAGCTTGGAAGGGCCTGTTCCAAGGGGCATGCCAGTCACAAGGCCAAAGTGTGGCCACACAAGACTAGGTTTGCCATGCTCTGCTTCAACTGTCACACCACAAATTGGTAACCTGGGGCAAGTCATTTCGCCTCTGAGTCTGTGTCCTAGTGTGTATAGCCCTGGAAAAGCATGGAGACAGCCCCAGTGAAAGGCAGAGTGATTCAACCCAACCCTTGACTAGTCAGAGCAGGGGCTCGGTGAGTGACTTCTGCTCACAATGTTCATGTTTTCAGCAACACTGACGCTCGTATACTGTATTTTTACATGCATTTATCCTTGTATAGATATAAAGCAGATCAGCAAAGCAGGAGTTATCAGATCCGGGCAGCAATGACATGTCCTACATTTCCATTTGTTTGAAAGTTTTCATGATCAAAAGTTAGGAAAGGGGGCTAGAGACTTGGTTCTGTGGTTAAGAGCATTTGCTGCTCTTCTAGACTACCTGGGTTCAATTCCAGAACCCACGTGGTAACTTACAACCATCTGTAACTCCAGTTCCAGGGGATCTGAAGCCCTCTTCTGGCCTCTGTGGACACTACACATGTGGTGCACAGACATACATCAGGCAAAACACTCACACACATGAAATTAATAAAAAGTTTTTTTGTTTTTTGGGTTTTTTTTAAAAAAGATTTATTTATTATATGTAAGCACACTGCAGTTGTCTTCAGACATTCTAGAAGAGGGAGTCAGATCTTGTTACAGATGGTTGTGAGCCACCATGTGGTTGCTGGGATTTGAACTCAGGACCTTCAGAAGAGCAGTCAGTGCTCTTAACCACTGAGCCATCTCTCCAGCCCAGTAAAAAGTTTTAGAAGAGATAGGTTGTGGGATGTAAAACTACACCAGGAAGTTTGGTAAGGTAGAGCAGGTTGAGACCTGGAGATTCAGCTTAGGCAATTCCCAGCTCCCTGCCAGACTCCTAACTTGGAACATGTGCTATGCTTCCTGCATAAAAGAAACATGTCCTATGCTCATGTAGACTCAAAACAGAGTTCTCAGGTCTGGTGAGATGGCTCAGCGGTTAAGAGCACTCTTCCAAAGGTCCTGAGTTCAAATCCCAGCAACCATAGGGTGGCTCACAACCATCCGAAATGAGATCTGACGCCCTCTTCTCGTGTGTCTGAAGACAGCTACAGTGTACTTATATATACTAAATAAATAAATCCATGCTAAGGAGGTACCTAGAGGCCTAGAGGGCTTAGCCAATAAACTCCCCTTCCCAAACATTCCTCTCTGCGAAAGATATTTAATCTCAGGCCCACCCTGAGAAGTTGGGTATGGTATAGTATGCATCCATTTTCCTCCATGAACAACCAATAAACTGTTTAGAACCTTGGACTGTCTCTTTCAGCCCCCCCATTCCCCACCCCCCAGTCATCTCAGACTACTCCAGGAACTCTTCTGGAGGCCCTGCCCTGCCAACCTCAACCCCATGAAGTGCACTGATAAAAAGCAAGGACCCTAGGGCCAGCCGGCCTCTTGTTAGTCAATCCTTGGTCCTCCACCTGCTGTGTGACCTAAAAAGGTTTCCTCTCTTCTCTGTGCCTCAGTTTCTCCTCTGTAAAGTGACGAAACTAACAACAAAGACCTCGTACTGTAGCCCTCGTTACTAATATGTCAACAAATTAAAAAGGCATTCTAACCAATATATTGATAAAATATAAATGTAAGATATTAATGAGAGGGGAGCTCAGTACTGTCTTCAGGGGTAAAGACTTTTTGTCAAGCTGAAACTGTTGAATCAAACTGATTCAAGAGCTGGGATGGATCTCCAGAACTGAGGGATAAATAGCAAAATAAAGGCAATTCAGCCATGCTGGGTGGTGGTGGCGCACGCCTTTAATCCCAGCGCTTGGGAGGCAGAGGCAGGTGGATTTCTGAGTTCGAGGCCAGCCTGGTCTACAGAGTGAGTTCCAGGACAGCCAGGGCTACACAGAGAAACCCTGTCTCAAAAAAAAAACAAAAACAAAAACAAAAACAAAAACAAAAAAACAAAAACAAAAAACAAAAAAAAAAAAAAACAAAAAACAAAAAATAACCTCAGCCACTTACCACCACTTACCAGAGCTCACTGTCTCTGTTGTGGTAGTAGTGTCTTCAGATACATGAGAAGAAGATCCCATTATGGGTGATTATGAGCCACCATTGAACTCAGGACCTTTGGAAGAATAGCGAGAGCTCTTAACCTCTGAGCCATCTCCCCTGCCCTTAACTAGGTTTCAATTGCTGTGATGAAACACCATGACAAAAAGCAAGAGGAAAGGGTTTATTTACTCACACTTCATCATCCAAGGGAGTCAGGGCAGGGGCCTGCAGACGGACACTAAAGCCGAGGCCATGGAGGGATGCTGCTTACAGGTTTGCTTACTCCCCATGGCTCGCTTCACCTGCCTCCTTATACAGCCCAGGAACACTTTCCCAGAGTGCCATCACACGAGTGGGCTGGGCCCTCCCACATTAATCATTAATCAAGAAAATGTCCCACAGGCCAATCCGACAGGGACATTTCTTCAATTGGGGTTCCTTCTTCCCAAATGACAGCTTGGGTCAAGTTGACATAAAACTAGCCAGTCCATTAACTAATACTGAATACGTAGTAAACAAGTGACTAAGTACAGGGACTGGCTGACATTTTTCCCCAACAGAATACACAGGGCACCAGGCAGCCCTGAATAAGGCCTTAGTGCCTGACGTCCTCTGTGTGGATGGCATATCTAGGAGTAGGCTGGGTAGCAAGAGCTCTATGTAAGGCCTGCCCTCCGGGCCAATGGCTCAGCAGCCTTCTCGTGTCCCAGCCTGATGAGGCTCAGTGGCAAAGCATGTGAGGGAACCTGAAAAGCCACTGAGAAAATAAAGGTATCCCTGAGTAAGAGCTGGATGGGGGGGGGGGG
>JADRCD010203979.1:0-26721 GCA_019843815.1 Montemys delectorum
TTTTTTTTTTTCCTGATTTAGAGGGGGAAAGTAAGAAATATAGAATATCCTCCTTTATTTGGTGGATGCCATTCAGGAGGAGCTGCAGTGGGCAAGTGAGCTTCCTGGAAATAGGCCACCATTTTGCACAGCTGTGATAGGTGTACCCTGTAGAGGCACACACCAGGATTACTCCTTGCTACTGATTTGCCTTCTCATATTTGTCGCTGCTATATTCTTCATACATCTGGCATGATGTGATTGGGCATGGAGAAGACCATCAGTGCCGATAACATGGTGTGATTACCTCCTGGCTGATAGCCCACTATATTGGACAATTTTCTTGCAGATAAACATAAAGATGAACTTTCCTGAGGTAATATTGTTTTGGTAAATTAATGATTTTACAGAATTTCTGACAGGATTTAAATAGCTTTAAGAAGTTAGAACAGTTGATAGTTTAAGGAGATGGTTTAAGTTGTTTTTCTAGAATCATATAATAAAGTTGGGGTAGTAAGTAAAGCAAGATAGTAATCAAAGGTTACATGTCTTAAAAAACGGAATACATTAAGCTTTCATGCACTATAAGCCCATAATTTACATGGAAGGGAAAAATATGCTTGGCACAAGTTAATGATCAGAGAAAACATTTCATTCTAGGTTGGGTCTGAGTTTCTGAATCTTGTGACTAGGGATGTAGCCAAAGTCACAGGTTTCGGTGTATACCATGTAAAGGTCGGGTTATGAATAAGGAGTAAACAACTCTAAGTTTAAGAATAGAGAATAGATAATTAGCCAGTTTAGCTGAAGATAACTTCAAAATTAAGGTGCAAGACATATGACCTGTTACTTAGTAAATACAAATTGTCATCAGCTAAGCATGGGGGAAAACTTGCTACTATAGACTGGCTTGCTTAAATTTTGTTAGTCAATTCAATGAGAAAAGATTATTGCTTTGGTGTTATGATGAATTTGTGGAGAAAAAAAATAGTTGGAACATATTTAGTTGGCATGAGTTTCCAAAGAAGAATACATAATCAATAATCATATTGTAATTCCCTTTTGTGTAATGATTTTAATCTGTGTTTTATGGTGATTGCTTTTGAGAATATGTAACTTGTGTCTATGAGGTAATCTTTTGCTTACGTAGAGAACTTTGTCCTAGACTGTATGAAAAGGCTAAGAGAAAAAAAAATTGTTGGAGTCAACTGGTTGGAGTTTGCTCTATCTACCAAATGTGTGTGTGTGTGTGTGTGTGTGTGTGTGTGTGTGTGTGTGTATGTATACATATATATACATATGTGCTAAATGTTTGGAGCCTGCTCTTTGCAAATTTGCTTCATTCATTCAATCTGTCAGTTTATCTGTCTGTAAGATGTATGTATGTATGTATGTATGTATGTATGTATGTGTACGTGTAAAGTTGTTGGAGCTTGAGCTTGTTTTGCTTTATCCACTTGTGTGTGTGTGTGTGTGTGTGTACAGAATCGTATTTTTTAACAATCTTTTTTCCTTATTCTCATATCAGAATTCACTTATTCACTCTTCTCTCCCTTCCTCCCTCCCTTTCTTTCTCCCACTATAATTCTCCTTCTCCCTTTTCACCTCTTCCAAAAGTGTTATAAATAACAATTGATACATTGGTGCCAATCCATTGTTATTAACCTTGAGTTGTATATTAAAAAGCATTGCTCTGATTTGCTTTCAGCTGCTGTGAATAAATACTGAAAGAAAAAGCAACTTGAAAGGAAAAGATTTATTTAATTTTAAATTTCTAGGTTCAGTGCATCATTGAGGCAAGCCAAGGAAGGGAAATAAAGAGGAGCAAGTCTAGAAAGCATGGGGAAATGTTGCTTGCACCCTCACTTGCTTGACCACCTAGCTTTTATAGACTGCTAAGGCTAGACGCATAGCTAAGCCATAGTTTCCTGTATTCATCTATCTCAATTAGCTACTTAAAAATGCCTGAGAGGCAAGACCACTGGCCAGTCTAACTGAATTAATTCTTTAAGCATGGTTTGGATGACTAAGTTTTTGTCAATAGGCAACAAACACTGTGTTAGGGATCATTTTCATTGTTGTTTGCTTTGCAAATAGGTTTTCACTTTAACAGAATCTGGTCTGGAATGTAACAACCTATCCAGGGTAGACCTTCATGTA
The DNA here is from genome assembly GCA_019843815.1 of Montemys delectorum. NCBI lineage: Eukaryota > Metazoa > Chordata > Mammalia > Rodentia > Muridae > Montemys > Montemys delectorum. The sequence goes on from JADRCD010203979.1 coordinate 2,140, forward strand.
AGAGTTCATCCTTCCTCAGGTTCCAAAGAACTGGGATTACAGGCATTAAAACCAAATCTGGCAGGAGAGCAATGATGCTTGCTTACAAACAGTTGATATGTTCAGAATTAACCAATAAACAACAAAGAAAATTTTTATTACGTTCTCTTGTTACTGCTATCAATGTTTCTGTGCTACATAACTGAATCTGACTTTTATCCCTTCTTGCTGTTGCATCTGTCTATCTCAACACTAATACCTCATTCTGTTATCATTTACAAAACAATTGTAAACAACATTCTTCTAACTGAATTTCCATTAGTATGACAACAAGTAGACTTGCATCTTCCTCGTGTGAGATATTTTAATTTTATCAAATGTTCCTTCCATATCATTTGCTCTACACTACCTTTTTCTGAGACATTCATTATGGTGCCATCATGAATTCTTAGATACTTGTATGTAGAATTATTTTTGATGTCTCTGAAATAAATATTGTTTCTTTTTCTCTTTTTGATTTTGTTTTGTTTTGTTTTGTTTTTTCAAGGCAGCGTTTTTGGTATAGACCTGGCTGTGTATTTTTCAAATCTAGTTAGAATGTTCTACAAACTAATGTCTTGGGATTTTCAGTCTACCTTCATAAATGATGCATATTTATAATTTATTGCAAAATATTATATTTTTGGCTTTAAAATATGATTATAGCAACCTCAATAAATGAATTGGTCAGTTCTCAACATCTTAGAATTTGGTGAGAATTTTTGGAAAAAATAGAAATTATCTACTTCTTAGATGCTTTTATCATCTGGAAATCTTATAAGATAGGAGTTCACATAAACAATGACATAAATTATTATAGGGAATGATTCATGTACATTTCTAAGCACAAATCACTCTTGTAGTGACAGAACAGGGAGTAAGAAGCCACACTTAGAAGAATAATTCCTGTAATCAACTATGATCAGCATGCACAGAATGCTGTGTAGTAAATGTGTGTTCAGAACGAATAAGGCTTCACCGACATTCCAGATTGTGATGTGTTGGCTTACGTTCAAACTAAATGGGCCATTCCATATTTGAAGTTTAGGAGGGACCTCTTTATTTTGAAGGATTATTCAGATATTTATGTTAATTTTATAAGTAGTTATTATTGTCTTTGTGTCTGTTTATGGGCAAATATTCCATGGTGTATGTGTATGTATTAGAAGATATCTGTGTGAATTATTTTCTCCCTATACCAATAAATGAATCCCAACATCAAAATCAGGTCATAAAACTTGCATTGTTGGGTGGAAGTGCCTTTACCACAGAGCATTTTGGAAGTTCTACAGAGCTATTTTGGTGATAGATAACTATCAGTTTAAAAGTCAGAGAAGGGGGACAACAAATAGTTAATTTTGGTAAAGTAGATAGGAAGAGACTCTGGATCAGGTTAGTTGTGCAAATGCTAGACAACCATAAAATAACATGTATACATAATAGGTAATATTGGAAGGATTGCATGAATGTTTTATGCTTGCATAATAACATTATTAAAAAAGGAAATGAAAAAGAAAAAAATCAAAATGGGAAACCCAGAAAAGGCTACTTGTGGCACAAGTATGTTAAAGGAAAGACTAATTCATTTTCACTATATTTATTTCAAGTTAGAAAGATAAATTTGAGTTTAACTGTAGATAACTCTGAAGTAGGTAAGAGTCCTAAATCAGTTGACTATTGGGAGAGACCTTTGTCATACAGGAGAGATATTAACTATTCCGATGTGATTATTTATGAATGGGATACTTACAGTACAATTCACTGAAACCAAGTGGATGCTGTATGGCCAGAGCCAAGATAAGCAATGAGAGAGAGAGAGAGAGAGAGAGAGAGAGAGAGAGAGAGAGAGAGAGAGAGAGAGAGAGGCATAAAATGATGGGCAGGAATAAAGTCAAGGATGTAGATCAGCCTGGATTTTTATATCATCTGGCTTGAAGGTCAGAAGATAGGTTTGATTGTCAAACGTTGACATACACAAGGATCAGAGAAAGAGAAAGTATGCTTTATTTTACTGCAGAAAACCAAGCAAACAAAATCTAAAATCCAAAACTTTCTCTAGACTCTGAGGTAGCTAATTCCTTTCCATCTCGATCCACAACATCTTGTCTTTATCCAATACTAGCAGATAAATGCTTCAGGCATCTGTAGCCATTTAATTAAGATTATCTTAGGTGACAGACACAGTTCCAGAAAAGATAATTCTTTGGTAAATTCTCTGTCATGCTGGCTTATCTCTCTTAATGATAGAGTCAGGAGAAGAATGAAATACATCTTTATAGAAATTGTGTATGTATGATGATTCCCATTTTAATCTTAGTCAATAAATTTTAAATCATAACATTAAATAATTACTGATAAAATGCTAGAAAAATGTTGATGGCTAATTCATGCAATTCTGATACTATTTTGAAAGAATAAACCTATCTTTCAGCTTTCTCTCAACCTGGAATTTTGAGTGACTTGTATAAGAATACAATAAGCCAACTGATATGACTTCATATTAAAAATGCTATTTTCTAAAATTTTTCAGGAAGGTGTTATTATATCATCTTCCTTATTAGGTAAGAATCAAATGCACTCAAACAATTTGATTCTCTGAACCCATGATTATAATTATTATTCTCAAAATATCGCTCTACTTCAAAACTTCATTTACTTAAATAGATAAGGAGCTCAGCTTCTGCACGTTTAAAATGCACTTAATACTACAGTGTATAAGTAAGTAGACTTAATTTTCATAAACATTAATTGTAATATAAGAACATATATCAAAGTGTTAATATTTCTCCTTATTTTAACTGCTACAATCTTTATTTCTTTGTTCCTTCTTATTTATTTCTAGAAGCATTTTCCAAAAAATTACACACTAAATCATAGTTTCTTAAAACCAAAGAAAACTCAAACCTTTTGGCAAAATACAATCCAAAGAGTTAAAGTCAGGTCTTCAACTTACCTTCCAGCTAGCTCATGGGGAAACTGCCTGTTGCCTGATTGCACCTCATTGCAGCTCACACTGTAACCAGGTGTAGAGTATGCTCACCTGCCCAGGTGAAGTCTATAGCCTGCATCAGAAACAGACAATATGGAACATATTATTTGAATTTGATAGTTGGTGGATATCATATAGTTGGTGAATGAAAAAAATGTGGTTCAACAAATGGAAGAACTATCATTGTGGGTTTTCAGGCGTTTTCTCTGAGTGAAGGTGATCAGAAGAGTATGTTTACATTTTAGAGGTTTCATTTTGGCAAATGTGAAATAAAAGAAGAGGAAGACCATCTTTGGAAATAAATATAAATATGGCTACAATTTCAGAATACTGGATGGATAGTGGTGATAAGATAACAGAAGTAGTGGCTATCTTTAAAATATCTATGTTAGGCTACACTTTGGCTGATCAGCAGAAATTATCACAAATTCCTAATCTGAAAAATGGAAGAGTCGTAAGTGTTTCTTGAAATGACAATAGGCAGGAATTCAAAATTTTTAATTTTGTTTCAAGTGAAATGAAGTCAAAACAAGGGTGCTTGTTGTACTTTTCACTCAGGAAACAGTTTGTGAAGATAGTCAGCAATTATATTTAATAGCAATGATTTCGAGACAAAAGAATTTTTTAGGGTATTTTGATGCAGTAACATTCCATGTTATCTTAGGAAATTCAGTCTCAGAATACTCCTACACATACTAAAACTCACAGATATTCTAGCCTGTTATGTAAAATGCATAGCCATTGTTTGTAATTATACATACCATTCTATTTACTTAGATCATATCTATGTTACATAGAATACACAAAACAATGGATATTTAATAAAACTATTGGTTGTTCTTACTGTATTTTGAGTAGATAATGACAAGAAAGATCTATATGTGTTCAATATAAAACATATAAATAACAAATTATTTATTGCTATTGTGGTATGTAGGGTCATACATAATGGAGTACATGTAAAGGTCAGAGAGGGGTTTTCTATAGCCAGTTCTTTTCTTTCATTTTCAATGGGTTCCAGGGACCTGGCTACCAGGCTTGCTTAAGCAGGGCTTTTGCTCAGAGTTGTCTTACAGGCCCCATACAACATATTCTTTTGAAATCACTTTGCACCCACTGTTTATAAAAGTTGCAGATGCACAAGCTGCAAATGCAAAGTACCTGGAAAAGGAGATATAGAGGATTAGACTGTATACAGTCTGTACCTTTGATGCAAGGGTAAAATATAAACGAAGGGAGAGAAGAAAATGACACCACAATATAGAAAAGGCTGGTGAACAAACTGAGAAGTTTAAGGTTGATAACAGCTGATTGTTTGGTAAAGGAGAAGAAATAAATGAAAGGCTTTAAGATAAATGCAAGCAAATATACAGGGAAGTAAACTAAAATTATTTTTTACACTTGTAAAAGGAGATATTTTCAACATGGTATATTTAGAATGGCAATGCCCAAGGACAATGTAAGAGGCAGGTAGGTGGTGCTGCCTAGTATCCTTGAGCATCTGCTGTGAGCCAGGCATTTCATAGGGGTGGGTTCTGGGTAAGAATGACTAGAGAACAGGAGTTTCAATATTTTTCCAAAGAAATGAATGTTTATGATAATGAAGATATCATCTTGATCTGATCAGTATGTAATTTGCATGTTTGCTGAAACATCATACAAGATCTTATAAACACATTCAATTACCATGTATCTATTATAAGTAAAATATAATATATTAAGTCATTTTTGAAGCAGGATTTTACAAAATCTGATAAATATTTTCTCATTTTATTTTAGCTAGTCTTTTATATAAAGATATAAAATGAGTTTAAACTAAGATGTAACTGTCAAGAGTCTTTTAAAAAATTTTATTTTCTAAATGTGTTATGCTGGGGGAGAGGTTATGCCTATGTTTTCATAGGAAAAGTAAAGCTGTGTGTTCCTTCTAAGTTAATAAAATTCAGACGTGACGGGGGAGACCTCCTGAAGACCTTTGTGACAGAGAAGAAAAGGGAGACTAACACAATCAACATAATAGATGATGTATATGTGCTGATGTTTATTGGGTATAAATTTCTTGTAATTTGTAATTACATACCATCCTTTATGAGGGCAAGTATACAAGTTATATTGATGTTTGATTATGTGATCAAACTAACCTGAAGAAAGGCAGTCATCTTTCTTTATTGATCTTCATTGACCAATCTGTGCACCCTGCAAGCTCCATGTGAATGTCTTTATAGGAGTATATGTTGCTTTTAAGTTTTGTATACTGCAGGATGAAAGAAACAAAAGACAGTCCTGAAAAGTTTCATACTCTGGGATGCTAAAATTCTGGGACCCTCCATTCCAGTTTAGCGCTTGGCTCTGCATCAACTACATCAAAGACGCTTCTTTCAAAAATTTACTTCCAGAACTTTTCTAGAACAGCTAGTTTGCCTAGCCAACATTTTGGACTGTCATAGTCAAGATGTCAGCTTAGCAGTGAACTTTCTCAGGGATTGGAAGGCAAATGATGCCAGCTAGGTCTCCTTTGAGAGAAGGGAATTCTTTGCCCCAATTCAGCTGGAAGGAGACAAAAGGAGAACATTGTCCAGTTCCTTATGTTGGGGTGGATGGTTCTGATTATTGTACGAATTATAGATACATTGCCATTTAAGGAATACTTTCCAAATATAGCATTGGACAAGAAGGAAACTAGAGAGCTTAAACTTGGGAATTTCTATCTTTCCTTTCCTCTTCTCTATCCTTCCTTCTTAGTTAAAAATAAGGGGTGGGGAAGAAAGGAGGGATATAGTAATATCATAGAAATTATAGAAATAGAAAAATTGAGATAGGTTAACAAATGTACTCTTAAGCAAAACATTACATAGCTAGATCTTACATTTGTAGAGGTTTTTGTAATTGATGAAAAATTGAAGTTATAATATCTTACATTGATACAGAATTTATTTGATGCAAATTTAATGTTTTCATTGGTATGAATTTCTTATTGATATAAAATTGGGATTAATATTGTTACTCTTACATAGGCATTATGCCTATATAACACAATTAAGAATACAAGGCTTAGACCCAGTCCTTCTATTACTGTTATTATAAACTGATCTTAGATGATTAAGCCTGTGAGTTAAGGGCCAAATAGGAAATTAATGGCTCTGAGTTTAATTTAGGGTGTATTCAGTTATTTTAATTAGAAATGGCTGAGAGTAGTTAACAGAGAACACACCAGATTATTTTACATTGATGGTTGGTTTTCAAAAGCATCAGAAGTACACAGTATTCGACATTTATTGTTATTTACTTGTTGTCGAGGCAAGTGTGTCCTTGACAGCATTCTCTTTCTTGGATTCAAAGAAGAAATTGAGCATCAATTGATGTTGCTCAAGTTGTGCTGAGCAAGCCATTAGGCAAAAATTGCCTCATTTCATCTATAGACAAAATACTGTCCAGAAAAGGGATATACTATGAAGAATAGTCGACTGATAGCCTCTGCCAAGAAAGGGTAATCAGCCTTTCAAAATTCTGCATTAAAAAGGTCTGTCAGATGACCCTGGCCCAGAAGGTTGAAGACTGATGCTCCAACCCTTTTAAGTATAAGGGACTGTCCAAATAGTCAGTAGTCTCTATAAATTGGCTAAGTTTTGGATGCTATATTTTGTGCTTCTCATATTTTCAGGTAACATTAGTCATTCTTGGATTTCTGACTGAGATGAAGACTGGTAGTCTCATAGCCAACCAAGCTGTTTGTCACTGAGAAAGATAATATATATTTGAGAGGATGGTTTTCAGATGGCTTACAATCTAAAGCCAGGACATGAGTAAGGTAAAAAAAACATTATAAGTCTTTTAAGATAGAATAGATGACAGAGGTCCTATTTAATTAACAAAGATGATGGACTGGGTGTTAGATCTTTTGTACTTTATAAATTACAAAATGGCAATAGTTGTGTTCAATTATGTCTGAGATAAAATAGTCTCTTAATTGGACAGAAATGGGGAAGTATTGAGGAAAGCCCTGGGGCTAATTATATTTGATGTTAATTCCATTCTCCTGTGAGGGGTTTCGAACAAGGAATGAGGCCAGCACTCAGATGATTTTCTGTAAACCTTCTTCCCACTTTAATTTATAAAATAAACACTAGAGTTGGTGATTGGGTGGAGAAAGAGGGGAAGGTGGAGCTGAAGATTTCAGGAGAAAAGGAGAGAGAGGGAAGAGGACAGGGTGGGTGGCAGGGGGGCAAGGAAGAAGGAAAATGGAGCAGAAGCACCTGGCCTGGAGAAACTGCAAGTTATAAGGGGTCTTTAATATGGGGAAGATGGTAGTGTAGTGATATATCTGCCCAATCTAGGCTCACAACATGCATTCATATTAATTGAGTTGTTTCTTCATTCCCCGGGCTAATTTGGGTTGGAGATTTACCACAACATGCTCAATTATCATGCATCTATTATAAATAAAATATATTAAGCTGTTTTAGAAGCAGGATTTTACAAAATCTGATAAATATTTTCTCATTTTATTTTAACTAGTCTTTTACATGAAGCTATATAGCTATATAATGAGTTTAAACTAATTGAGATGCAACTGTCAAGAGTCTTTTAAAGTATTTTATTTTCTAAATGCCATGCCTTTTCAGTTTTTTATCTGTTAGAGTCCACTTTTAATTTTTAATTTTCACAGTTTACATTAATTGGACATGGTCCTGAATTATGTAAGACTTTTACATGTAGTTATATTTTATCAAATATATTTCCTTACATTCCCTACTCCATTGGTTTCTCTATATGGTTTACTACCCTATAAGCACATATGATTTTACATATGTGTGTAAGATCTGTAAAACACAATGTACAGAATACCCATTATTTCTCTGAGCTTGCTAACTTCAGTTCATGTGATTACCTTTAGCTCTATCCATTTATCTAAGAATGACATATCCTAGGTACAGATAATACCTGTACAACAGAGTAAAGAACATTAATTTCTCAGCATATTCAACACTCCACTATAGAAACACAACAAGTTAGGGCTGATGGATATTTTGAGAACTTGCTGTCAAGCTCTGATAAAAACTTAGATTGGTCTTGATCACATATTACTAGTTTACTCTACATTAATACTTGATCTGAATTCATTTGAGCAAGAACTTAATATCTGGTGTACTTACTATTCTATAGTCCTCTGAGGAAGACCAAATTCTTGGATTTGATATTCAATGCCCATGAATTATACCATCCCTTTGACCTTATGTACAATTAGGGAAATGGTGTCCCTAGGAAGTTTACAGCCTAATTTAAGATACCTTGTTTGCTCTGTCTATCATCATAACATTCAAAGTTCGACCACCAACCCTGCTATGTCACATGGGCTTCATCCTTTGAAAAAGGCAGATGTAATCCTTGATAGGGCATGAAGGAGATGAGGATGGAAGAACTCATTATCTGACTCAGGAGGAACAGCTTAACTTACTCATTTATTTTCATATATTTCCCCATTGCTTTTCATGACATTTAGAAACTCATATTTTCTCAGAGCTGTAATGTAGAAAAGGGTGTGGAGGGGAACCAATGTTTCTAACCTTTTTTCTCCACAATGAAATTTTAAAGGTGAAGGATATCTCAGGCTGCTTATGTCTGAAATTAATTGGTTGAATAAATTGACTAAAATAATAAAAATCAAAACAAAACATCCCCAAGAAGTTTATACATTTTCTGTACATGTGTGTGTGTGTGTATTTTTGGTGAATATGTCTATATGAAGGCACATCCACAAGTGCACCCATGAATAAAAAGGCTGGAGAAATACCTGTCAAGTTTCATAGTGGCTATCAAAAGATATCTTGGGAGAGTTGATTCTCTCTTTTCACCATTTGAGTTCTAGGGATCAAGCTCAGGTCATGTGTGTAGGTTGCAGGTGTTTTTTTGTCATTGAGCCATCTTGTCAGCCTAGTTCGTTTTTAAAGATACCTGTACTGTCCCAGGCCAGTCTTCTGTTCCTGTGTCCTGAGGCTTCTTTGCAGGCAAATATATGGAACTTGGGAATATCATGCGGAGTGAGATGACCCAGTCACAGAGGAACAAGTATAACACAATATGTACTCACTGATAATTGATATTAGCCCAAAAGTTTGAAATACCCAAGATTCAATTCCTAATGAAGCCTAAGAAGAAGGAAGACCAAAATGTGGATGCTTCAGTGCTTTTTAGAAGGGTGAACAAAATACTTATAAGAGGAAATTTGGAGACAAAGTGTGGAGCAGAGACTGAAGGAAAAGCCATCTAGAAACTGCCCCAATGCGGATCCACCCCATATACTGTCACAAAATCCGGATGTTAATGTGGATGTCTGGAAGTGCTTGCTGATAGAAGCCTGATATGGCTGTCTCCTGAAAGGCTTTGACAGAGCCTGACAAATATAGAGGAGGAAGCTCGCAGCCAACCATTGGACTGAGCTCAGGGGTCCCCGATGGAGGAGATGTGAAAGGGACTGAAGGAGCTGAGGGGGTTTACATCCCCATGGAGGGAACCACAATGTCAATAGGCCAGACCCCCCAGAGTTCTCGGGGACTGGACCACCAGCCAAAGAATACACATGGAGCGACTCATAGCGCTGGCCACATATTGTGGCAGAAGATGGCCTTGTTGGATATCAGTGGGAGAGGCCCTTGGGCCTGAGGATGTTCAATGCCCCAGTGTAGGGGAATGACAGGGGAGAATGGGAGTGGGTGGGTGAGGAGAGCACTGTCATAGAGGCAGGTGGCGGGGGGGGGGGGGGGGGGGGGATAGAGGGTTTCTGAAGGGGAGATCTGGAAAGGGGAAAACATTTGAAATGCAAATAAAGAAATATCCAAGAGAAAAAAAAGATAGCGATACTAACTTTCCATTTTCTTTAGGCAGACAACAAAAGAAGTCAGCCCTTATCATCCTCCCCAGTGTCAGACTAAAATCTGTTGCTGCTATCTGGTGTTGTGCAATGTCCAACACTGCCCCACACAGCCAGACTCAGTTGTGCTTACTGCACATTTCCCATCAACACCAACTTGAGTTCATTCCTCTTTGACCTCCTCTTCCTGCTTTATTCCCACCCCCTCCATAGACACCTATCCCATCAACTCATCATCCCATCAAGTTTATTATAATAACTGCAATAGGTGTAACTTTTATCTTGAATTTACATTATTGTATGCCATGTTTCATGCTAATCCTCCACTGTGTAGTATTTGGCTTAAGAGGTAGGTGTTAACCTCTTGTGAGATGAGATCTCATACAATACTCTCATCCTCTTCTGGCTGTTTTCTAGTCTTCTCAACTACTTTTAGTTCACTCAAATTCCTTTTATAATATATAATGCTTACCATCCTTTCCTCTTTCTAGTGTTTTAGCTTCATTAGAAGGAAATAATATTTTAGTGCATAAAATTATTTTAATATGACATTTTCAGGTCCATTGTGATGCAAAAATCAAATTTTCAAGTATATAGACAGGATGAAGTATTCGCCCCCACCCCAGCACAGTGAGTAGTCACAAAGGATGTAGAATGCACAGCTAGGATATAGCTCTGTGAGGCCTCCAGCACTCCCCAAGACTGGAAGGATCATTTCACACACAAAGATGTGTCCTAGTTACAGGAGATGAATGTTCTGTGGAACTAGTCTCATGCTGAGTTTCTATATTTCTGTTCATTGACACTCTGATTTATCTACATGTCTTAATTCCCAGTAGCATACTAAAGAGAGAAGGTAATGAGCTATTGTAGAAATGTATTTTTGCTTGGTGAACTAAAGAAAGACTGATGTTTAATGAGGTTATAAAATTGTCTTTCAATATTTTGTATGTATGACTCAGTGGGTATGCCGGATTATTTGGTATTCAGCACACTTAATAGGTTATATTCTTGCATCCATTTCGCAGTCAAGAACACCAGGCAGAACAGGATTAAGCAAACTCTAAATCAGAATTCAGTGAATAGAAGAACTTGTGCATGACATTTGAACTTCTAGTTAGTGAACTAACAATCAATGATGTATCATGTTCAGGTGGAAAGAGTCACCCTTCCAGAGACTTAAGATGTAGTTGCTAACGTCAGCTGTGTTAACCATACTTATCACAAAGATAACATCTTTAGTCCAATGGTGTGACTCCTTGTGTAGCTGGATTAATGGTAAATTGACTTGACTCTGAGCTGGAAATCAGGCTTGGGATGGACTGGCTTAGATATGTGACTTTAACACTTATTTTAGGCTTAAAAGATAAATGAACTTTTCTTCCCAAATACTAAAAACTAATAAATTTGGGTTATTTAGATATTGTTCATTACAGGTACTTGAAAGGATTTAATAATTTGAAAAGTGCTGAGTAGAATCTTAGTTACTTAAAAAGTACATCTCTATTTTGAGGAAGAGGCATTTAGTTAGTTAGTTAGTTAGTTAGTTGCATTTTACTTTTTATTTGTTATTTATTCCAATTTTTAAAAAGATTTCTTTTAGTTTTTAAATGACATGTGCATGTGTCTGTTTGGGAGAGTATTACTGCAAGTGTCCAGAGACTCCAATAAGGGTTGTTAGTTGCCCTAGCCCTGGGTCACAGGCAGTTGTGAGCTACCTAACATGGCTTAGTTAGTTAGTTAGTTAGTTAGTTAGTTAGTTAGTTAGTTATTCTGCAGTACTTTTATTTTTCTTTACTCAATGACGTGTTGCTGGGGTCTAATGTTCTCACTGAACAGTAGAACACTAAAATTTCTTAAAGAATTGAGTAAAGAAATAAACCTCACATAAATGAATACATTTACAGGTGTTGATGAAAATGTTCCCAACTCAAGGAAAGTAACATTCCAGGGCAGTCGGGAGGAAAAAAAGCAAAAACAAAAGCAAAAAAAAAAATGAAAATTAGTTGCTCAGATTTTGACTTTTCGTCACGAAGGAAGTGGTAACTGGTTCAGAACTCTTGCCAGTCTCAGGAAATCTTGGAAGTCTGCTGTCCCTGTCACTTAACACACTGCACAGGTCACTACATGGTGCTCACAGATATCCACTAGGCTGGGGATTTCACTCCCACAGTGCGCTCTCCCCAGCCACCAAGTGACCAAGCCACATGAACTGAGGACTATAGGAACTTAACCTGTGTCTCTAAAGAACAGAACATGCTTTTAAGCACTGAATCATCTCACCTGCCCCTCATTTAAACAGGGATTTGCTACAACAATTTAATGTGACCATCATTGTGTAACATGAACAGACAGGTTTTGGGATGTTGGCTCAATGAGTACAAAATGAGCATCTCAGTTTGAATCCCTGGCAGCCATGTAACATCCCAGTTATGTCTGTGCATATCAATTACCCAACACCACACTGTGGAATTAGACAGATAACAAAGAGCTTATCACCCACCTACCATAGACAAAATGATGAAATTCTTGTTCAATGAAAGACAGTATCTAGAGACAATAAGAAAAAGACAAATTGAGGAACACACTCGATATTCCGTTTTGTCAACTACCTGTGTGAGTGATGGTTTATGCATCCTCACACTCTGAAACACACACACACACACACACATACACCACACATGTATACATCACACACAAACATACTCACACATATGTACACAAACGCAGAGCAGGGGCAAGGGATACAGGAAGAGAGAGATATAGAGAGGGAGAGAATGTGATTTTGCCATGTCAATAGTCACAGAAGTATAGTAACTGCCTGTTAAATGGCTGGATGAGATTGGCACAGGTTCAGAGTTCATGTTTCTTCAGGATGGGCCATAGCCTACAGAGTTATAGAGTAGTCTTTACTCCAAAAAGCTCTGCTTTGCTATGGTCCCTACTGTTGTCTTATACAACTCATTCAGATACAAGTACAAAGATTCTTATTTCTCCTGTAAATGCTCATGCTGCACCTTCACTTTGCTTTGTATCACTCCTGAGCACCAGTTTGTTAGCTAGTGTATGTAGGAGAGCTACTCACCTCACACTGAGTTTTGTATGGAGAGTCTCATCCTACAACAGTTTAACTCTAAATGTCAATAATCTCTTCCATTCTCAAACACTGCTCCTCATTCAGAACTTTGGCTTCTTTCCTTATAGCATGACTCTCATGTTTATGAGAAGCAATCTCTTGCTCACTGCCTGTGTCTCCTAAGCTCTAGTCATGTTAAGTACTAGCACCAAAAATAGGATTTTACGAGAAGTGCGCAATTCCTTTTTCCAAAATAAAATAAAAAGAATGAAAACGGAGCAACCACAATGTGAAAATTACCGCTCTTGGTGGAAGATGAAGCAGCAATCCATCAGTGTTATCCTCATGTGGTCACAGAGCAGACGGAAAAATCACGGAAAAACAACCAGAAAGAAACAAACAAGAAGTCCTCATGCACAGAAAGCATACCAGTTGGAATAGAAAGTGTGTTGCTATAATTTTTACAAACTACAAAGAGAGCCCTGATCAAGTATACAGATACAATCAGCTTCAAACAAAGGGGAGGAATAACAAAACACCCAATAGTCTTAAAGTAGATAAAAATATATAAGTTTAGAATTACTTGACTATGGTGGCTATGTTGACTATATTGTAGAGCCAAAATAATCTCTAATCAGAAAATACAGTAGTACAGAAAGTAAAATATGATCTAGCAATTTCTATTACTTGCCTTCTTAAAACATGTAAATTAATTAAATATGAATAGTTCCCTATTTAAAGCTATGCAATATTATTAATGGGTTGTAGCATGTTTCCTTTGCTGTTTTCTTACTGTGAGTTCATTAGTTGATGAAGACTGAATTCTAATGTGAAAGAATAGCTGGATTCTATAAAATATTATCTTATGTGCGGAGAAAGTGCTTAAACATGTAAAAAAACCAAGCAAATGGCCTATTTAATATATGTTAAAAATCGTGAAAATGAGCCAAATATATAAGGCTTATATACTTATGAACTTCTAATTTAAAAGGCAGACTGTTAGGAAACCAGTTTAGTCCATATATGGTTCTATAAACTTAATCCATATAAAAGTCTACTTCTTTTGGATTATTATTATGTATTCTTTGCATTTACACATGATCTAGAATGACTAACTTATACTAATCTTCCTTTAGTCTCTATTAATTCAGGCTATATTTTCCTAATAGATCATTGTATTTTTTAAATGACCATGTTCTTTACATAAAAATGATTTAAAGACTTTTGACCACAGTGTTCAACTCAGAATTTGATATAGGCATGTTTTAAAAATTATATTGGGGGGGAGAGGATAAAGAAATGGCTATTTGGATAAAAGTACATATAGCTCTTGCTATAGATCAGAGTTTAGTTCCCAGCCCTCCTGTCATAGGAGTCACAACCACCTGGAACTCAGTTCACAGGAATCCCATGCCTTCTTTTGTCCCCTGAGAACACTTACACTCACGTGCAGATTATCTCATGACAAACATCTATTCACATGATTATACATAATTAAAAAGATACAAAAACAAAAACTAAAAAGCAAAAAAACAAAACAAAACAAAACAAAAGTGCTTGTAACAAACTCTGTTCTGCTTGGTCAAACTTTGAAGAGATGTAGATATTTTTCCTCTTGGAGTGACTCCCTATTTGCTAGAATTTTTTATTTTTATTTTTTGTTAGTATTTGACAAATTTATACATGTATATCTTACTCCTCTAGTCCCTTTTTCTCACTCAGTGGGTTCAGTTAGGATTGCTGTCATGGACACAAGTTATTTCCTGGCACATTGCACTTACCAGGGGCTCTGCGACTAAGGAAATCCCTAACTCTCCTCCCCCCAGCAATCTTTGGTTTTTAACAGCTCCTATTGGGGTCTATGGACCCTTCCCCCATTTGAATATTTTATCAAGTTAAAAAAATGTCAACATAAAACATAAAGTTTAATTTAGAAGGATTTGGAAATTCCTATTTCCATTTTGAGAATTCGATTCCCAAATGGCTTGAAATACTTCAATAAAAGCCCAAGTGCTATTTAAAAGTCCCAAGTCTACTACCTGCAGGTTCTTGTAAAACTCAAAGTAATTTACATAAATTTGTAATCCAAGAGATAAACCAAATCAACCAACCAACCAACCAGCCAACCAACCAAAAAACCCAAATAAAACAAAACAATGAAAAATACCAGGATACAGTTACAATCAATGTAAAAGGCTCTATGACCAAGTTCTAGGTTTCACTCATAGTTTTGGATCAAAAAGGGTTAGGTAGTCCCATCCCTCTAGCTTTACCTCATATAGTATGCATTTTGTATGGTGGGATTCAGCAAGATCTTTGGTGTTAGTCACATGGTTTTATCTTCTCCAGTATCCAGTGGGGTTGGCCCAGTGTAACTGAGAATACATCTTCACTAGTGGCCTCTCAAGCTCTTCAAGAGATTCAGTTCATGCCTCATGGTGTGTCGTGCACGCAGGTTTCCTGCCAGCAAGAAATCATGGACAGACACACAGGATCCTTCTGCAGCCATTCTTTATTACATCTTCCAGAGGGCGACCCCAGACACCCCAAAAGCACTGCTTATATATGCCCTGGAGCGGCATGCTCATCTCTGATTGGCTGTTTGCTCATTACCTCATGAGACGCCTCGGGATAGGCTGTGACTTGGCGTGTTTTGGCCCTAGCACATGCACAGATGGGCTGAGACTTAGCGAGCTCTGGCCCTAGGCACATGCGCAGACTATGTGCTAAGGGGAGAAGAAACCGGATGCCGGCGCCATCTTGTAATGGAGGCTGCCGGCTTAGTGTGGCTCTCTACAATGGTGCCAAGCCTTAGCTACTCTATAATCTCTTCAACTCCAAGATTTCCATTGCAATGAAGATTGAAGGATGCTTCCTTACCAATGGCCTCTTCTGGCTTTTCTTCTTGGAGATTTCACTTCTACCACACAGTACCAAGACTGCTGATCTCTGTGACCTCATTCATACCTTCAAACCCAGTATCAACAACATTTTCATATACTGCCATGTTCAACTGCCAGCTCCCTATGTAGCCTTGAACCTCTCTGTACCACAGCTTTTGTGCGTTGACCCTAAAAAAATATTTCCCAGAAGATTTTACCTTGGTGATGTTGGTCTCTTATTAATCACTGCTGATTTTCCAGATACAGCTAACTAGCACTAATCGATCAAGAAAATTTGTGAAGTTTTCACTTTATTTGTGTTGGTTTCTCATTCATCACAACTGTTTTCTCTCTCCAACTAGGGAGTATCACAGATTCTTAAAACATGTAACATGAATGACTCTGAGTCTTTTCTTCTTTCAGGAATTTCATAACCCAGTACTCCATTGTCTTCATTGCTCTTAGTATTAAGTGCTTCCACAATCCTCCTATGAGACAACATATTCAGGTCCTTCATAGCAATACCCCAATCTTAGTTCTGATTTTAGTCTGCTCCCTGTCTGATATGTTTATTTCTGTTACAGGTTACATACCATCATCAATGCAAGCTAGGGAAGGATCACACAGTAGAAAGGTGGAGGCAGGGACTGAAACAAAGATCATAGAGAAACACTGTTACTAACTTAGTCCTGCCCCTGGCTTGCTAAGTTCCTTTCTTTCACAGATAAGTCTCACCTGCCCAGGGATGACAATGCCTACAGTCACTTTTGTTCCCTGAATCAATAAGCAATTGCAAAATGCTTAGCAGACATGATGGACACAGTCCCCCCATTAGATTTCTTGCTTTTAAGTATTCTAGTTTATGTCAAATTGACACAAAGTATCCAGCACCTTGAGTCACCTAAATTTGCAGGCAGCTCTTGATCCATTTTTTTTTTCACATTTGAGTTAAATAGTGTGGTGTAGAACATGACCTTCTGTGTATTGCAAAACTCTGCAACTGCACGCTGTGTTCTAGAACTTGTTCTTTGTCAGCTATGATGTGCATAATATGTTCCTCATACTGGTGGTAGTGCCAATCAAACACCACTCATGTCAGAATTAAGTACGGATGTTACATAGGAGGAAAGGTATTCCACCACTTTATCATTTTACATTTTCACTGTTTCTTTCTCTGGCAATTTAATGAATTAAACTAATTAATTAATTTCAAGATCTATCCATTAAAGAAAATGATGTTGGAGGCTTTTGTATTTTTAGATTATTTGTTTGCTTTGTTTCTATATATAATCAGTTTTGTAAACAAAGAATGAAGAGATATTGTGCATATGATAATTGGCAAGATCAGAGTAAATGTTAAAAATATACAGGAAAATGTGGTGGCCTGAGGACAATAGGAAATAAGCACAAACACTTATTTAACACAGAAACAGAAACGACTGTGATTTTCATTAAGAGACTGTCACTAGACATGGAGATTTAGGTTAAAATGTCTCCTAGTTTTTGCTGCTAATTCACAGTTATTTTAGAACTACTTTCTTTTATTTCAGCATGTCTGCAAGATACATAGGTCAGAAAATTAGGCATCTGAATATTTATTTGATCATAAATATTAATTTAGCCATTTTGTATCATTTTACTTAACTTTTTCTGTGCTCTTCTAAAATGTGTTTGTATCTTTCAGTGGATGTATGATACTCTTCTATTTATCTCTTCTATTGTAAAATTAGTATATGGTGTAAGAACCTGCCCACCAGCTGAGATGAGTGCTATTTGTGCTCAGTCTCTCCTCAGGAGGTGACTGAGTTAGAGACAAGAACTATACATGTGCTCACCTGTGCATCTTCCTTTCACATTTTCTCTGACAACCCTCAACTGCTTTTTTATTTTTATTTTCTAGGTTATTCTTCTTTTGATATTATTTTGCCTTGCAAGCACAAAACACATATGTGATGGAAAATGGTGATAGAAAAACTCAATGTGGACATGATCCAATTATCTTTTCAACAAGTGTCCAATAAGAACAGTGGTATGATCCCATGTAACTGAAAGACACCCCGTAGGGAGACCCTCACTTAAGTCCTGGAAGAACGTGCACCCAGAGAAATATGAGAGACCATCTTGATGTAAACACACGAGGTGGTTTTAATATTGGAGCTCTGGGTGGACCCATATCTCACGCAGGAGACAGAGGGATCGACCCTGAGGCTCAGGGGTTAGGGGTTTTTATAGGAAGGAGGTCTAGGGGAACAAAGGAATTAGCATAGACTATACATGATTGGGTAATTCAAATCCAGCTAGAATACGTGCAGATCAGAGCATAGGGAAATTCCTAAGGGTGGTATTGAGGCAGCAGGGCATCTGGCTGGCCTCCAACCATACCTCATCATTCAGTTGGGTCATCTTGCCCAGACAGGTCCCGGCTTGGCTGAGCCCACCCAGACATGTCTTATCTATCTCTTTTTGGCCTGCTAGTTCCCGGAATGGTTCAACAGCTTGCTTGCTCATTCCCAGGCCTATGTGGGCAAGCTTGTGCTGGATTTTCAGGCTTATAATTCTCCTACCTGACCAGCACAGGTCCCAAGCTTTAGTTACTCCTTTTCATAACTGTAGATCTGTTAGTTATAAACAATCAGCTTCATTGTAAATAAAACATCTTATGTGAAGAGTTTTCAAGAGTTGAATTTAATGAGTACTAAGCATAGACAAAAAATGACTTTGTAACTAACAAATAATATATTTCCAAATAATAATCTTGCCACTGTGGTTTCCTGAGTTTTTTTTTTTTTCTTTTGGAACATGGGTGGCCCTAGTGAAGATTTATATTTAAGATAAGCAGGGTTCTCTTTTTCTTCACTAGTTACATTTTTAAAAAATTCTAGTATCATGTTCCTTAAGCTCCTAGATGGTCTCTTGTGTACATTCTTCTAAACAGTTCCATATCGAGACATTTTGCTGCTCCTGGCATGCCCACAATTATAGTTACTCTGAAGACTTTTCTCAAATGTTCTGCTTAATGACAGACTGTTTTACCTACATTTCGGATTTTCACTCACACTTATTCAACCATGACAACAACAACAACAACAAAAATATTTTTTTTTAATTGTTTAAGTTTTATTCCATTATGATGAGAAAATTTACATGATTTCAATTTATCTGAATTTGTTAACATTTAAAAACATATTTTAAGTAAATAGAATTAAATCACATTCTTGTTTCCCTTTTATAGCCCAATTCCTCCCAGAGACCTTCCTTCAATACCTACAATATCTTTTTTGTCATATTCTTTAAAATTTATAAAATATTATAACAATAAAAATGAATATTATAAAAGTTGTTGATATAAAACAACAATCAATTTAACAGTCTTATGTAGATGCTTGTCTATGGCAATACATTTCAACATACATTTTTCTCAATATAAATTTTAAATAACTCCAAACGTATTAACTGTATATTTCAAAATACATCACTACTAATATTTTCCTAAATAAAAATAAATATATAAACTGTTTTTGTTTGTTTGTTTGTTTGTTTTGTATTTAGTAGAGCTTAAAATCTTGGCTCCATCTCTCAATGAAACGCAAAGGATTTCCAGAGCTTGCAATTTCTTCCTGACATAATAAAGTATGAAAAACAAAATCTAAAAAAAAAAAATCTTGGCTCTTACTGTGGTAACTTGATATAAGAGTTACAAACGTCAAGCAAAGCAATCAGTCTCACTCTTGTTGTTCTCTTACAAGCCACCTCCCAATTTAATTGTCTACACTTCTTTTGGGTATATAAATACTTTTAAAAATATGTAAGCTGTTTTGAAAACCATAGTATAGTATAAAATCATGAAATAAACAATACTACTAATAGAGAGGCTAAGATAGGAGAAGCAAGATCTCAAGACCATTATGTTGTATACAGCAGCAAGACAGTCACGAACAAACAAGGTGAAAGTGTATATGGATTGTATAATATTGGACCTATTTCTCCAATTACCAAATTAGAGGGACCATTGGATGACAATCAATAAATTTCTAATTCCTCATGTTTTTGGATTTCAAACGATTAGGATATGTTGGTAATATTAATTTTCATATTAAGGTATTAAGAAAAAGTAATTGTTACTTGCTGTTGTTTTTGTTGTAAGAGGTAGAATTAGGTTTGTGTGGATTTGTTGAAAGATTACTCTCTTGCTTCTTCTAAGGTGTAGTTTTGCTCTTTATGTTGATGTTTTCCATCTATTATCCTTTGTGGGGCTGGATTTGTGGAAAGATATTGTGTAAATTTGGTTTTGTCATGGAATATCTTGTTTTTTTCCATCTATGGTAATTGAGAGGTTTGCTGGGTATAGTAGCCTGGGCTGGCATTTGTGTTCTTGTAGGGTCTGTATGACATCTGCCCAGGATCTTCTAGCTTTCATAGTCTCTGGTGAGAAGTCTGGTGTAACTCTGATAGGCCTGCCTTTATATGTTGCTTGACATTTTTTCCCTTACTGCTTTTAAAATTCTTTCTTTGTTTAGCCCAATTGGTGTTTTTATTATTACGTGTCTGGAGGAATTTTTTTTCTGGTCCAGTCTATTTGGAGTTCTATAGGCTTCCTGTATGATCATGGGCATCTCTTTCTTTAGGTTAGGAAAGTTTTCTTCTATAATTTTGTTGAAGATATTTATTGTCCCATTGCCTTGAGAGTCTTGACTCTCTTCTATACCTATTATCCATAGGTTTGGTCTTCTCATTGCATCCTGGATTTCGTGAATGTTTGGGGTTAGGAGCTTTTTGCTTTTTGCATTTTCTTTGACTATTGTGTCAATTTTTTTTTCTTTTTTAAGGTATATTTTATTTTATTTTTTTAAAACTTTTTTTGGATTATGATGAGAAAAGTTACATGATTTCAATTTATCTGAATTTGTTAACATTTAAAAACATATTTTAAATAAATAGAATTAAATCACATTCTTGTTTCCCTTTTGTACCCCTACTCCTCCCAGAGACCCCCCTTCAATACCTACAATATTTTTGTCATATTCCTTAAAGTTTATAAGATATTAAAACAATACAAATAAGTATTATAAAAGTTGTTTGATATAAAACAACAATCATTTTAACAGTCGTATTTAGATGCTCGTCTACAGCAATAGTGAAAATACATTTTTCTCAATATAAATTTTAAATAACTCCAAACATACTAACTGTATACTTCAAAATAATACATCACTACTGGTATTTTCCTAAATGAACATAAATATATAAAGTCTTTTTGTTTTGTTTTGTTTTTAGTGGAGTTTAAAAACTTGGCTTTTACTGTGGTACAAGCCCAAAATAAGAACAATTTTTAGACATTGGATTTCATTGTAATAAAGCTGTACTTTAATGACCCTCACATCACCAAAGGATTTTACCTCCATCGTAGCTAAGCTGAGAGTTAATAGTTTTGCTGCATCAAGAAATGAATCGTAGGCTCGATTTTTGGATATGGACTTCCTGCTATGGTCAAAGCTATTTGACTTGAGTGAGTGACTTTATTCTCAGGCCACAGAGAACAGGTTACATTCATTTAAGAAATGGTGTAGGTATTATGATGGTCTATTCGTAAAGTCATTCACCAAATGTTTCAATGAACAATGGTTATGCTTGGAGAGTGGCACAGACATTGAGTAAGGGTAAGAATTTGGTTTATTATCTGTGATAATTTGGAAAAACATTCATCTCAAAGAAAGAGTAACTTATAAAGTCCTCTTCTTCAAACTTGATACAAGAGTTACAAACGTCAAGCCAAGCATTCAGTCTCACTCTTTGTTGTTCTCTTATAAGCAACCTCCCTAGTTAATCTTCTATGTTTCTTTTAGGTATATAAATACGTTTGAAATATATAAGCTGTTCTGAAAACAATAGTATAGTGTAAAGACATGAAACAAACGATACTACTAATAGAGAGGCTGAGATAGGAGAAGTAAGATTTCAAGACCCTTATGTTGTACACAGCAAGACACTGTCACAAACAAACAAGCTGAATGTGTATATAGATTGTACAATGCTGGACCCGTTTCTCCAATTACCAAATTAGAGAGACCATTGAATGACAATCAACAAATTTCTAATTCCTCATATTATTGGATTTCAATCGCTTAGGATATGTTGGTAACATTAACTTTCATATTACTATATTAAGAAAAAATAATTGTCACTTCCTGTTGTTTTTGTTGTAAGAGGTGGAATTAGGTTTGTGTGGATTTGTTGAAAGATTAACTTCTTGCCTCTTCTGGGGTGTAGTTTTGCTCCTTATGTTGATGTTTTGCATCTATTATCCTTTGTAAGGCTGGATTTGTGGAAAGATATTGTGTATATTTGTTTTTGTCATGGAATATCTTGTTTTCTCCATCTATGGTAATTGAGAGGTTTGCTGGGTATAGTAGTCTGGGCTAGCATTTGTGTTCTTGTAGGGTCTGTATGACATCTGCCCAGGATCTTCTAGCTTTCATAATCTCTAGTGAGAAGTCTGGCATAATTCTGATAGGCCTGCCTTTATATGTTGCTTGACATTTTTCCCTTACTGCTTTTAAATTCTTTCTTTGTTTAGTGCATTTGGTGTTTTTATTATTATGTGTCGGGAGGAATTTCTTTTCTGGTACAGTCTATTTGGGGCTCTGTAGGCTTCTTGTATGTTCATGGGCATCTCTTTCTTTAGGTTAGGGAAGTTTTCTTCTATAATTTTGTTGGCCCATTACATTGGGAATCTTCACTCTCTTCTATACCTATTATCCTTAGGTTTGGTCTTCTCATTAAGTCCTGTATTTCCTGGATGTTTTGGATTAGGAGCTTTTTGCTTTTTGCATTTTCTTTGACTGTTGTGTCAATGTTTTCTATGGTGTCTTCTGCACCTGAGAGTCTCTCTTCTATCTCTTGTTTTCAGTTGGTGATGTTTACATCTATGACTCCTGATTTCTTTCCTAGGTTTTCTATCTCCAGGGTTGTCTCTCTTTCTGATTTCTTTATTGTTTCTATTTCTGTTTTTAGATTCTGGATGGTTTTGCTCATTTCCTTCACCTGTTTATATTTTCCTGTAGTTCTTTAAAGTATTTTTGTGTTTCCTCTTGAAGCGCTTCTAGCTGTTTACCTGTGTACTCCTATATTTGAGGGTGTTATTTATGTCTTTCTTAAAGTCCTGTATCATCATCATGGGAAGTGATTTTATATCTGAATCTTGCTTTTCCGGTGTGATGGTGTGTCCAGGACTTGCTATAGTGGGAGTATTGGGTTCTGATGATGCCAAGTAACTTTGGTTTGTGTTGTTTATATTCTTATGCTTGCCCAGTATCATCTGGTTATTGGTTATCTCTAGTACTAACTGCCCTTGCTATATCTGAGTGAAGTCTGTCCTTCCTGTGATCCTGGTTGTGTCAGAACTCCTCTGAGTCAAGCTGTCTCTGTGATCCTGTGATTCTGGGATCCTGTGACCCTGGGCTTGTTAGAGCACCTGGGAGTAGAGCTTCCTCTGGATGTTATGGGACTGGCTGCAGAGCTTTCACCCAAAGTCTGCTCAGGGCACAGGCTGGCCCAGACAGATCAGAAGGAACCTGAGCCACTGGGCTTGAGAGTTCCTGTGTGCTCTGTCCAGCTGGTCCCAGTTACTCCTGGTGTTGGGACAGATGTTATGTCCTCCTCTCCTCTGATCCTGGGCAAAAAGAAAGTATTTTCAGTCTTCTGCTTATTTCATTTATTTAACTTGTTAATTCTTTCTGCTGTCATGTGCCCTAAAGATACATCTTTGGTGTGAATATTCAGTGATTTAACTAAATGTTCTATGTTACAGAACAGTATTTTTCAGATAAAATGATTTTTGGTAAATTAAGAACAATTAAATTATATAATTATTAAAGTAGATTAAAGGGAACATTTTTGAGTCATATTTTGATATAACCACTTCTCAAGTTACTAGCATACTATTGATGAACACATTTTTATCCTGAATATATTTTCCTGAAATATCTTATTTTTCTGGATAAAATAATGCTAGATTAGAATACATGTCAAAATCCCTCCTTCAGATTACATCATTATAAACATATTGTGATTTTAATAATTACATTATTGTATATTTCAGGTGTTTGCTTTTCAATTACGGTTTATCTGGGAAATTTACAGAAATATGTTAGTTAGCTGTTTTTGCTATTATAATTTACTTAATATGTTTCCAACCATTTTTTAACCTACAAAAGCAAGTTACATCCCTAAACACTGTTATCAGTGTTCATTTTCATTTCCTGTGCTGTAGATTACTCACTGTTATTTTATTTAAGATGTTTATCGTAAATTAATTACTACCTTTTAGCCCAAAGAAGTAGTACTCTGTATAAAGTCCTTCTGGGACACTCTATTGGTGCCTTTATAACAGTTGCAATGTTCTTCAACCCCATAGGTAGACCAACCGTAGCAACTAATTGGGACCTCTGGGAGCCATCAACCAAAGAGCATACACAGACTGATATGAAGCCCCTGGCACATATGTAGTAGAGGGCTGGCTGCCTTGTCTGTCCCCAGTGGGAGAGGATGTGCTTAGTCCTGTAGAGACTTAATGCTCCAGAGAAGGTGGATTCCCAGAAGGGTACCTTCTCACAGGCAAAGCACAAGTTTTTGTGCCACTGCACAAGTATTCACCTGTCAAATGCCGTAGAATGTTTCTGACACTTAGGTCCCTCTCTCTGTTACTATATCTATATCTATATCTATATCTATATCTATATCTATATCTATA